>AP025059.1:25193310-25304377 GCA_036186865.1 Eustoma russellianum
TATAATATCATGAAACTGATGATGTATAGATAAATATATATAATTAATTAATGTAACATTATTAATGTTTTATAAAAAGGAGAATTTAAAAACCCATTAAATAAAATTAAAATAAAAGAAATAAAATAGTAGAGAAAGATAAAAATATTTAAATGAAAGATTTAAGTGCTGGGAAGCCTAGAAAAATAAAATAAAGTGTAGAACCTAAAATAAAGTCTAGAAAGATAAAATAACAGTAGAAGATAAAATACAGTAATGAATCCCATGCAACATAGGGTAACTACGCAATATAGGTAATACGCAACAAAGAACGGAGCATGCAACATAGGATAAATGGAAGTGTGAAAGTGTACAGCATTCATGGCACGAGCATTGCATTTAGCCTATGAGCCGTGTGGTCCTACGGGACGTGTGGCCTGACGAGGCGTGTGATGGATGTTGGTAATAATGGTTACCTTCACCTAATAGGACCCGGGACATGCATAGCATATCATGGAAAAGAAAGAGCATAACGTGTGAAATTAACTGACTGCGTGTGACACGGAGATAGAAGTGCATGCATCATGAAGTTGCGCATTGCATTTGTTATTATTGTGATTATCGATGACCTTGTTATTAAGTTGTTTCAGTGCTACATGTTGGGATACGGATCGGGTCGGGTATGTGTTATTTATTTATTTATTTATTTATACTTTACTGCTTTATTTATTTATCTACTGTTGCTTTACATGCTTTATCTGCTTACCCGACTCAGTATGTGACTGTCCCTTTTCGAGAAAGACGGGTAACCTACGAGTGACTCTCATCACTCACTCCCCTACCTCCCCTCCAAAGGTGAGTAGGACTTTGAGTATATTTTCATAGAGGATGGGGCTGACCGTGCGAGCTGGGGAGAGTGAGCCGGGATCGTGTGATCGGTTGCTTCCAGTGAGATAGTTAGATGTCTCTTTTTTACTTAGACTCTTTATATGTTTTCAGACTATTTGAGTGTTTCGTACTTGATGTAGCGAGTTTCGACAGCTTTGACACTTGTTTATTTCGATGGAATTAACTAATGGAGATGTTTATTTTATTATCGTTTCTGCAAAAAATTTATACGTCGTTTCCGACGTGTAAAGAAGTTTGAACGACGCCTTGTAGTTCTCGTAGTAGGCTACGGTGGGTGCACTGTTCCCGAAATTAGGGTTCGGGAGCAGGGCGCTACAGGTGGTATCAAACTCGAGGCTCCAGATCCGCCTCGGAAACGCAGGAGCAATTAGATCAATTAGACTTAAGCTATGATCTTCTCTTAAAAATGACGATTTTACCCTTAAGCAACAAAATAAGGTTAAGTGATGATCTTAGACTTAAGTCATGATCGAGTTAATGGGTACGAGAGTGAGCGATTGTTTTATTCACTAATTTACCTTTCTACCCCAAGACTTTAGAGCGAATTTCCATAAACGACCAAATTCCCTAAATTACCCTCAAATTTTGCTGGACTAACGAAGTGTTTGTACTGTTGCAAAATTCATAGGAAAGATACCACCCAGACGTGATCCACAGGGAAACGGCAGGAACGGAGGTGATGATCAGAGTCAGGGGCCCATACCCCAAGCGTTGACTGACGCTATGGCCACTATGGCTAACATCGTGGCACAGCATCATCAGCACATTAATCAGCAGCAGGTACCATTGCCGCCGCCACCCCCACCTGGTCTACGATTCTACTACCGGGAGATGCAGAAATCCTGCGTTCTGATGTTTCGAGGGACTTTCTGTCCGGAGGAGGCAGAGATATGGTTGAAGAATGTATCTGACCAGCTCCGTTTATTGCAAGTGCTTGAGAATCTGAGGGTTGAGGTTGTTGCGTCCTTCCTTGAGGGAGAGGCTGAGCAATGGTGACACAGTGTACAGATCCGCCGAACCGCACCATTGACGTGGACCCAGTTCAGAGAGGAGTTTCAGAAGTTCTATATTCCAGACTGTGTGATTCAGAAGAGGATGGTCGACTTCCAGACGCTGACACAGGGTTCTATGACAGTGACCCAGTACACGGAGCGTTTTCATGCATTGGGTAGGTATATGCCATCAATTATGGAAAATGAGAAGGCCAAGATGCTAAAGTACAGGAACGGGTTGAACTCTCGTATTTAGACTGGGATTGTATACACGAGGCTGAGGACTTATGAGGATCTTTTGGAGGTGTGCCATGAGGTGGAGGATGACTTTGCGAGAGTTGCGACTGAAGAGAGGGGCAAGAGGCCCCGTGAGGATTCCAGTTCAGGGAGAGCTGGGCGTTGGATGAAGGTGCCCTGGCGTCAGCCTATTGGCCAGCAGTAGCCATTGAGGGACAAGGGGCCATCACTGCCATGCACTCACTGTGGACGTAGCCACCCGGGCGAGTGTTGGAAGAAGACAAATCTCTGTTTTCGATGCGGCAAGACGGGGCATTACACTAGGGATTGTCAAGAGCATCAGCAGCAGCCGCAGCCTCAGGGGGGTCAGCAGAGAGGACGACCAAAGACGAATGCTCGTGTGCACGTAATGACAGATACAGACGTCGAGGGAGCTGGTGACGTTGTGACAGGTAACTTTAATTACGCGTAGTTAATTTCGTTCCTTTTAATTAAAATGTTTGTCTGTAAGTAACTTTTATCGCGTAATTAACTTGGAAAATGTTAGGTGCGATATTGATTAATAGGGTACCCGCCAATGTTCTATTCGACAGTGGAGCCAGCCACTCTTTCATCGATAGGAGGTTCGTTAAGAACCTAGATACTCTACCCGATTGGCTTGAAACACCATACAGAGTTCAGACGGCAGGCGAACAGGTGATCGTGTCCCATCAGCAGTGTAGAGGATGCAAATTGGAGATTGATTGTCAGGAGTTTACGGCGACACTGATCCTGATACAGATAAAGGACTTCGACGTCATTCTGGGTATGGATTTTCTGACGAAGTATCATGCTACCATCGACTGTCGGCAGAAATAGGTGAGCATCAGAGGCCCGAACATGCAAGAGATTGTTTTGCAGGCGAACACTAAACTGGAGAAGGTGCCCAAGCAGAGGTACTTGACCGCGATGCAAGCTCACCAGGTGATGAGAAAAGGTGGCGAGGGTTTCTTGGTTTATGCGCTAGGGGCAGAACAGCAGCCGCCATCTCTCGAGATGATTCCAGTGGTGAACGAGTTCAAAGATGTCTTTTCGGATGAATTGCCTGGATTACCGCCTAGTCGAGAAGTAGAGTTCGAGATTAATCTGATCCCTGGAGCTGACCCATATCGAAGGCACCTTACCGTATGGCTCCAGCAGAACTTAAAGAACTAAAAGAGTAGCTACAGGAGTTGTTGGATCGCAAGTTCATTCGCCCAAGCGTATCGCCATGGAGAGCTCCAGTTCTGTTTGTCAAGAAGAAAGATGGGAGCATGCGCTTGTGCATAGATTATCGAGAGATCAACAAAATCACCATCAAGAACAAGTATCCTCTACCTCGGATCGATGACTTATTCGATCAACTGAAGGTAATCTTTATTTACTACAGTGTTAATAGAAATATGGAATTTAATTTTAACCACGGCGTGTCATATCTATACAAGATGCAAAGGTGTTCTCATAGATTGACCTTCGATTCGGATATTACCAGTTGAGGATCAAGGCAAAAGATGTGGCTAAGACTTCTTTTTGCACCGAATATGACCACTACGAGTTTTTGGTGATGCCGTTTGGATTGACTAATGCACCGGCCGCTTTCATGGATCTGATGAACACGGTATTCAAGGAGCAGCTGGACAAGTTTGTGGTGGTGTTCATTGATGATATTCTGGTCTACTCATCGGATGAGGAAGTGCATGCGAAGCACTTGAGAGAAGTCTTGGAGATTATGCGGCAAAAGAAGTTGTATGCCAAATTTAGTAAGTGTGAATTTTGGCTGAAGAGTGGCTTTCTTTGGTCACGTCGTCTCAGAAGAAGGAATCTCAGTGGACCCAAAGAAGGTAGAGGCGATCACAGAGTGGCCCAGACCGACTAATGTGATGCAGGTGAGGAGTTTCCTCGGGTTGGCAGGTTACTACATGAAGTTCGTCGAGGGCTTCTTCACCATAGCGCCACCCATAAGCAGACTTACGCAGAAAAAAACAAAGTTTGAGTGGACCGCGGACTGTGAAAGAAGCTTCACATAATTGAAGAAAAGGTTGACCACTGCTCCTGTTTTGGCGTAGCCCTCCGGTTCAGAAGGGTACATATAAATGGACTAGGTACATATAAATGGTTTTAATTTTAAAATTATATGTGTTCCGATAGTGGCCTAATTCCTCCGTTTCAAAATGCGTTCTGATACAAGGAGGCAGAGTTATTGCCTATGACTCACGACAGCTGAAGCTTTACGAGCAGAACTATCCGACTCATGATCTTGAGTTAGCTGCGGTGGTCTTTGCACTTAAGATTTGGCGGCATTATTTGTACGGAGAGAAATACGAAATATTCGCCGATCATAAGAGTCTGAAGTATCGGTTTACCTAGAAGGAGCTGAATATGCGTCAGAGGAGGTGGTTAGAGTTGTTGAAAGACTATGATCTCACTATTAGCTACCATCCGGGAGAGGCCAACAGAGTTGCCGATGCACTGAGCACAAAGTCAGGTCACGCCCGACAGACACCGTTGGAGAGATAAATTGTTGAGTTTGACCTTGATATTGTAAATTCCACGGCAAATATTCTGGCAGCATTGATCATTACACCTTCACTGATTGCCAGATCAAGGAGGCTCAAAAGGAGGATACGACACTCAGGGAGATTCGAGAGAAGATGATGACTAGCCAAGTCGACGGGTTTCTGATACATAATGATGGCAGTCTATGGTATCAGGGGAGACTATGTGTACCCGATGATGATGACTTGAGAAAATAAGTATTGAAGGAGGCGCACCACTCTAAGATGTCGATTCATCCAGGCTCTACAAAGATGTACAACGATCTAAAGAAAAACTATTGGTGGAGTGGTATGAAGAGGCACATAGCAGAATTTGTTGAGAGATGCCTTGTGTGCCAGCAGGTAAAGGCCGAGCATTAACAGCCCGGAGGTCTTTTATTGCCGTTAGAGGTACCAGAATGGAAGTGGGAGCACATCACAATGGATTTTGTTTCAGGGCTCCCTAAGACAAGAAGCAGCAATGGCGTTATATGGGTGATCGTTGACCGATTGACCAAGTCAGCACACTTTCTGCCGGTGTCTAGTGAGGCCACGATGGAGAAATTGGTGACACTGTATGTTGATAATGCTGTCAGTTTGCATGGTGTACCAGTAAGCATTGTATCCGATCGAGATCCGAGGTTTACATCCAGACTCTGTACAGCCTATCAGTGGGTTATGGGGACCGATCTACGATTGAGTACGGCATTCCATCCTCAGACCGATGGCTAGTCGGAGAGGACTATTCAGACTCTGGAGGATATATTGAGGGCTTGTGCTCTAGATTTCAAGGGGAATTGGGATGGCATGGTGAAATTGATAGAGTTCTCCTACAACAACAGTTATCACAACGCGATCAGAATGGCTCCATTTGAGGCATTATAAGGGCGTAAGTGCAGATCACCAGTTTATTGGGATGAGGTTGGTGAGAGGACTATTGCAGGGCCTGATTTGGTGGAACAGACTTGAGAAAAGATCAAAGTCATTCAGGATAGGCTGAAGGCAGCGCAGGATCGAAATAAGAGTTGGGCTGATACGAAGCAACGACCTCTGGAGTTTGCAGTAGGGGAGAAGGTCTACCTGAAGGTGTCTCCGACCAAGGGTGTGATGAGGTTCGGAGAAAAGGGTAAGCTAAGTCCTCGCTACATTGGTCCGTACGAGGTACTTGAGAGGATCGGCACCTTGGCCTACAGACTTGCTCTACCTCCGGCATTGGCGCAGGTGCACAATGTCTTCTATGTCTCGCAGCTGCGGATGTATGTCTCACATCCTAGTCATATACTTGAGGCACGACCACTGATAGTAAGAAGCGATGCTACGTACGAGGAGATCCTAGTAAGAATAGTGGATCGGAAGGATCAGGTGCTGAGACGCAGGGTGATTCCGTACGTCAAGGTTCAGTGGTCTAATCATACAGAGCGCGAAGCAACCTAGGAGCTCGAGGAGCAGATACGCTAGCGCTATCCGCATCTCTTCAAATAGGGTATGCAAGTTTCGAAGACGAAACTTTTTGTAAGAGAGGTGGATGTCGTAGCCGCTAAAAAAAGAAAAGGAAAAGATATTAATTATTAAATTAATTACAATTAATTAAACCCTAAACATTAACTACCCACTACCCCTAACCACTCTCCCACTTCCCCTAATCCCTCCCAAAACCGCCCCACCCCCTTAATTCTAGCCTTCCCCTAATTAAATTCCCCAAACCGCTCTTTTCAGCAGCCATTCGGCTGCAACACAAAAAGAAAAAAACTGAGCGCGCAGAGAGGCAAAAGAGAGAGGAAGAGAAAGAGAGAAAGGAGAAATGAAAGCAGGCACTACCACACCAAATCCAACCACTGTGTATAGAGAATTTGATCACTACGAGGTAGGTTACCCTCCCCTCTGTCGAATTGCTTTGGATTCTCTCGCATTCTGTTTTGGGAATTATTTGATTATCATTGTATGTCTATCTTTATATATTTATTATGAATTCTTTATGTTTTGGTATGAAAATTGTATGAATGGCCTTAGATGTAGATCACATAGCACGGAAATAGGTTGTAATGGGTTTAGATGGTGGAAAAACGCGCCTGGAGGCGGCGCGTGTATCAAACACACGGCTGCCACAGGCGGCGCGTGCGGCCCACATGCGTCCCTGGCGGTGTCCAGTTCTGTTGTGTTTGTCGTGTTATAATGAGTCGAATGCAACTAGTTTGAGGTTAATCGGAGTTAAAACGAATAAGTTATGAATTTTTGAAGAAAATTAGGAATTAAAGAAATAAAGGAAAGAATACAGAAAAAAAAAGAGAAAAAGGGATAAGGGCCGGCTGGCCTGTTTTCAGCAAGCAGGCCAATCTCAGCAAGCCGGCCTTGAGACCAGCAGGACAAGAGAAATCGGCCCAAACTGCACAGTAATTAAAAAAAAGAACAAGGGACTGGCGGGCTGACTGCAGCGGACCAGCCTACCAGCCTCAGCAGGTCAATCTCAGCAGCGGCCCAAATCGAACTGAAACAAAAAAAAGGGGGATAGCGCTGGCAGACCGGCCAGGCCAGTGGGCTGCGGCTGCCAACAGGCCAGATTGCAGAAAGGGGCCAGAAAACAAATAAAAGCCTGTTGATGTACAAAAGGATGATTAAAGTAGGTAAAGGAGTTAATTTATTTATTAATTAGTTAATTAAACTCACTATTTAAAGGAAAAAAAGAAAAAAATTATTATAAATACTAATAGTGGCTGCGGCCGAAAAAAATGAAGGA
This sequence comes from Eustoma russellianum, assembly GCA_036186865.1. Taxonomy (NCBI): domain Eukaryota; kingdom Viridiplantae; phylum Streptophyta; class Magnoliopsida; order Gentianales; family Gentianaceae; genus Eustoma; species Eustoma russellianum. Next base: position 25,200,714 of record AP025059.1, read on the forward strand.
AAAAAAGATATATATATATATATATATATATATATATATATATATATATATATATATATATAATGAAACTGATGATGTATAGACAAATATATATAATTAATTAATGTAACATTATTAATGTTTTATAAATAGGAGAATTTAGAAACCCATTAAATAAAATTAAAATAAAAGAAATAAAATAGTAGGGAAAGATAAAAATATTTAAATAAAAGATTTAAGTGTTTGGAAGCCTAGAAAAATAAAATAAAGTGTAGAAACCTAAAATAAAGTCTAGAAAGATAAAATAACGGTAGAAGATAAAATACAGTAATGAATCCCACGTAACATAGGGTAACTACACAATATAGGTAATACGCAACATAGACTGGAGCATGCAACATAGGATAAACGGAAGTGTGAAAGTGTGAAGCATTCATGTCACGAGCATTGCATTTGGCCTATGAACCGTATGGTCCTACGGGACGTGTGGCCTGATGAGGCGTGTGATGGGTGTTGGTAATAATGGTTACCTTCACCTAATAGGACCCGTGACATGCATAGCATATCATGGAAAAGAAAGAGCATAACGTGTGAAATTAACTGACTGCGTGTGACACGGAGATAGAAGTGCATGCATCATGAAGTTGCGCATTGCATTTGTTATTGTTGTGATTATCGATGACCTTGTTATTAAGTTGTTTTAGTGCTACATGTTGGGATACGGATCAGGTCGGGTATGTGTTATTTATTTATTTATTTATGCTTTACTGCTTTATTTATTTATCTGCTGTTGCTTTACATGCTTTATCTGCTTACCCACTCAGTATGTGACAGTCCCTTTTCGGGAGAGACGGGTAACCTACGAGTGACTCTCATCACTCACCCCCTACCTCCCCTCCACAGGTGAGCAGGACTTTGAGTATATTTTCATAGAGGATGGGGCTGGCTGTGCGAGTTGGAGAGAGTGAGCCGGGATCGTGTGATCGGTTGCTTCCAGTGGGATAGTTAGATGTCTCTTTTTTTACTTACACTCTTTATACGTGTTTAGACTATTTCAGTATTTTGTACTTGATGTAGCGAGTTTCGACAGCTTTGACACTTGTTTATTTCGATGGAATTAATTAATAGAGATGTTTATTTTATTATCGCTTCCGCGAAAAATTTATGCGTCATTTTCGACGTGTAAAGAAGTTTGAACGACGCCTTGTAGTTTTCGTAGTAGGCTACGGCGGGTGCATTGTTCCCGAAGCTAGGGTTCGGGAGCGGGGGCGCTACAGATGTAGTGTGTTGCAATACTGGAAGCTTTCGGTCCAACGTAGATCGATCATATCGATCGATCTATGTGACATCGATCGATCAATGTGATCGATCGATGTAAGGCCGAAGCTTTCTGTCGACTTCAATCTATCACATCGATTGATCGAAGTGACATCGATCCATCGATGTGCCGACGGACAGAACTTTTGACTTTGAATTGCATCCTTTGGACCAAGGTTCATCTTCCTTCGCCTATGAACGGTAAACAACGACCATTGGAGGTTAAAACCGTGCTGAGACAAATTTCAAAAGTAGTCTTTAACACACCCAAAGTCTATATATAGTAGACCTTGGTATCTTCAACATATACAAGATATTCTTGCAAACATTAAGAGAAGTTCTCAGCATTCTTTCTCCTTCTTCTACAATCTTCTTATCAATCTCTTTACTATCAAGTTTAATCTTCTTCTCCTAGAGCAAAAGAAAAGGAGAAAGCCGTTATATCTTGGGAAGCATTAGTCCCATTGTCTACCTTACTCGTTGGTAGTGACTAAATTGTTCTAAGGACAGAGTTATCTTGAAACTTGTCTTGTCTTTACTTTGATTATCTTCTTGCTTGTTTACCATCATTTCTTAACAAAATATACTTTTACCTTTGCTAGTAGCTGAGTGTGTTACAAGGAAAACTCAACATAATGTAAGTGTTGATGGTGACCTCAAAGGCTGCCAAGTGTTTGGTCTGATACATTTGCGAGACATTAACTAGGTAATTTCGAAGTTAGAGCCTCAGGGGCGTAATTCATCATATTCGTAAAATCCGAGAATTCAAAATTATGGAGCCTTAACATGGATCACGCATTCATAATTTAATGTGCAGAAAATTCTAAAACTGAAAATAAATAAAAAAGAACTTATTTAAAACGAAGATTCCTACACAAAATCTATGACTAAAGATTGAATTTTAGAAACTTAAGTTTCCGAACGAATTTGAGCACGTCAGATTAATTTCATCACTTCAAACTTCGGCGTCTTAACCCTTTTTTTTGCATTTCAAATTGTAAGAATGTCTCCGAAGGTTTCAACAAAACGAAATTGGTCTCTTGCATGTTTTTTTGGTTAGAAAAATGAAATCGTGAGATTTACGCTTCGGATTCCGAGTACTAAGTGAATGTCGTCTGTCAATTGTGACAAAATCATAACAAAATAGCTAAGTTATATGTGTTAGTGAGAACTAAAAGTTATAATAAACATCGTCATTAATAGTGACAAAAACACGTAGTGAAATAGCTAATTTATGGGTGTCTTATGCAAATTAAAAAGTTATATAGATACAAATTGTCATTTTCTCTATTTATGTAACAACATAGCTAAATTTGAGCAAATTTAGACTTCGAGCAAGGTTGTATCTTAGATTGAGCACTTGACATGGGTTTGAACTTGGATTAGGCAAAAACCAACAAGGGTTCCAAGGTGAAAGTCTTGGGCCAAGGGATTGGCCTAGGGCATAATTCCGACGTACAACTTGTCTTAGCCTAAGATTGATTACTTTATCTTATTCAATCAGTGAGTTAGAGAAGAAAGGAACAAGTATAAAAGATATTGAATGAACTAAAAGATACACAAATAGTTAAACTTAAATCTACTTCATCAACTTCAATCAAAGTAAAGTGATCTAACATCAAATGAGCAAGTATCCACTTCATCCATGTCAATAAATGAACTAAAGGCAGAAAGATAGAAATGACTCAGTCTTTGAACTAGGGATAGAGCCTATTAATAAAATTTCAATAGTTAACGTCATCGACGTAGGTGTACCTTAGGAATCTCAAAATAAACTTATAGACACACTACATAGGGTGTACATTGGAAATCTCAAAATAAACTTATAAACACACTATTTGATGAAGCCGGATCTTCACCAAGGGTCAAAGATGACCTCAAGTAAACGTCGTTAGTTAACTTAAAGAGTAGTCGACTGATTTGAAGACTGCAGCTGGAATAGCTTCCTGAAAGTCCTGCACAAGGAAGCAAAGATCAGAGGTCCCGGGGGATGACCCCGGGTAAAACCCTCCGACGCTCAATTCAGTTTGGGTCATTTCTCACTGAGAATATAATTTAGTGTATGGGGTTAGAAAATTCTCACACTTGTTGGCTGATGAGAAGATTCAATGTATTAGCTCCAAGTTGTATGAAGAATAGATTTTTCGGATCCCCTTTCTGGTCTGCATTGACCTGCTTTTATTGGCTTTTCCCGCTCCTGGCCTCTGATGGCGGATAAGATGTTTGCTTGGGGCAGAAGACCTATGACGCTGTAGGTCTGCTGATATGACCGGTAGGCCGGTTGATGTGACTAGTAGGTCGGCTGAAGTGACTTTGGCGTGTACAGGCTGAATGGCCAGACGTGTATTCTTTTTTTGAACTGCACTTCTGCCTGATGGCTCTACGATGTGATGTTGTGCTTGATTCCTTTGCCGAAGTGCAAAACTAGGCCTTGCCGAAGTGCAATATTGAATCTGACCGAAGTGATCTGGAGTGTAGTACTTGAGCTGAAGCTGATGTTGGATTTTGGAGCCGAGGTGTAGTCCTTGACTTATTCTTCGATAGTAAAAAAGATGTCATGGGGCTCAACCGAAGTGTAAACAGGGCTGAACAGCAATACCTGTGTGCTGAACTGCAGGAGTTATATCGTTGACTATTGTTGGCTAAGAGACGATTAATTCTGGTTTATCACTATGTAAATTTAGAAACAAACTGTATAAAACAATCTATGCATTTAATTAGCTCGACTCTTCGGGAATGGATGAGGATATTGACACTCGAACAATAAATTCCTCTTGAAAATACCAAAGGAAAAAAAATAAAAACCTGAGTTCATATGGCAGGACCGGACTACTCCCTAGGCCTCATCATATCTGTTACCCTTTTAAAGCAGTAAACGGAGATGTGGCCTGGTGAGATGCACGTGTCCTCATGTAGGACTAAAACGAATCAAATACGATTCATGATACATTAGGTATAACTACAACAACAATATTCATTATATTTTAACAAAAAAAAACTATTGTTAAAAACGAAAAGCAAACAAACAATACACCCGTCACAAGAGATAAAGAGTTTTCTTGTAGCAAGACTAGCGTCTCTATACATTATGTAAAAATAAGATGAATCAAATAAAACACGTTGACAATTATCAGAAACAAAAGAAGGATAGAATCTCAGATTTTCCGGCTCAATAAAAGGATTTCAGCATGATTTTGGACTTAAGAGTTACCAGGAGAGAAGATTTCGGGATTTCATCGCCAATAAGTTTTCATAAATGGGCGAAATATATTTTGTGCTGGGAATTGTATTCGTGTTACTCACATAAAGGGCCATGTGCGTCTTAGTGGCACAAGTCTCCATTGACTTGCTTTAAAAGGAAGAAAAAAAAAAGGCCAAACTTGACAATGTACGTTAGAAATCTCAAAGAATTAATCAATATAGACCCAACATGTAAACCAAACACAGTATGATTCTTCCTTATACAAAATCACATTTAAAAATAACAAAATTCTTCACGCCTCGCACTGCTCGTTATTTTATTATATACTTTCTTGATTGATTTATTGCTTCCTTTCATGTTTATATTGCTCTTTTTCTAATACTTCCTTCGTGGTACAAATATTGTTTAATTTTGTTTTTAGAATAAAAACATTGTTCTAGGTCTATTTTGCTTTATTTCAAAAATATTGTTTATTTTTATAATAATTTTCCAAGTACTTAAAATAAAAATATTGATCAAAACAGGTTGACTTTCTAAAATTTTGTTTACTCATACTAAGACGATATTTTTGGAAGTTCAAAATATTTACTTGTTTGACATTGTGGAAGCTCTAAATGAAGCCGAATGCTTGAACTAGCGAGCAAACTTTTCATAAACTTAGCTGTCATATGAAACACAAAACAAGAAAAGAAAGTGCAAATGATAAATAGTGGTAGGTTTATTTTTTTAGTTAAAATGTAAATATATTCATTTAACCAAGAATCAAAAATCGATCAAGTCTTTACATGTATACAGGGCATACCCGGATGCGGGACATACAATCACAAAAACTATCTGCTTCTGTAAGTAAGCCTAATTACAAAAATAGTGAGTCTATTCACAACATCCTTTTAAATTCCTTGCTTGCCATAGGTGGTAGATCACGGATGCAAACATGGCCTTGATGAATTTTGTACGATCTCCTTTTTTACGGAGGTGATTCTGGCACCAAACCAGCATCAATTTAAGAGTGTAGAATTGTGTGGAAATGCTAATCGATGGAAGGATAGAGTCCCAAACTTGTCTTGCCAATCGATGGTAGGTTAGTATCTTCACGATTGTACCACCTCTTTCACATAAGTTTGTGATGCATCTCAACTTCTTCTATTAATTTTTGACAATCTAAATAGCAACCTGAACGGCTGTTAATTTTCGAAACCTATACACCCAGCTTAGTATCTGCAAAAGCAAATTTCAATAGAGTGCGAAAAAGATCATCTCACACTGGCCTGTCTCAAACTGTGCTAGTAATAATAACTGATGAAGCCGGATCTTCACCAAGGATCAAGATAACCTCAAATTAACGTCGTCATCTGGTGAAAAGAAAGTAGCTGGAATAGCTTCCAAAATATCCTGCACAAGGAAGCACAGATCAGAGGTCCCGGGGGGTTGGCCTCGGAAAAAACCCTCCGACGCTTAAGTCAGTTTGGGCCATTTCTCACTGAGAATAAAATTTAGATGGTGAGTTAAGTGTTTCTCACAGTATGAGCTGAAGAGCAAAGTGTATGAATTGACTTTAGGATGAGAATGTTTTGATTTTGGATCCCCCATTTCTCGTTTGTATTGGCTTGCTTTTATTAACTTTTTCCTGCCCTTGGCCTCTGATGGCGGATGAGATGTTTGCTTGGGGCAGAAAGCCTAGGACGCCGTAGGTCTGCTGATGTGACCAGTAGATTGGCTGATGTAACTAATAGGTCGGCTGTTGTGACCTTGGCGTGTACAGGCTGAATAGCCAGCTGTAGTCACTATATTTGAATTGCACTTCTGCCTGATGGTTTCTCGATGTAACGTTGTGCTTGATTCCTTTGCTGAAGTGCCCAACTAAGCCTTACCGAAGTGCAAGGTCGAATCTAGCCGTAGTAGTCTGAAGTGCGGCACTTGGACATAAGATAAAGTTGGTGCCGAGGTGCAAATCTTGGTATATTCTTGGACAACATAATGAGTGTTATACAGTTCCGCTGAAGTGCAGCCAAGGCTGAACATCAATGCTTGGGTGCTGAGCCGCCGAACAGCAATACTTGTGCGCTGAACTGCTGAACAACAATTCTTGTGCGCTGAACTGCAGGAGTTATATCGTTGACTGGTGCTGACTAACAGACGATTAATTATGGTTTATCATTTGCACCCAGATTTTGTGTGGCTGAGCTGAACTGCGAAGGTAGACAAATCTTGTTCTAATGAGTCTGTGACGTGTTTTCATTAATTGAGCAGTTATCCTCTTATTTGCGCCGTAACTCCCGCTTTTAATGTAAGCGTTAATTCCAACACCTCATCATTATCTTTTCGGCGGTTTCAGCTTCCGAGGGGGGAAAACGCTTTAACCATCGCCTCTTTGGATTTTCAGACGAAAAGTTGTGACCTTTCGTTTTTTCTCACTTATAAATAGGGACAATTACCCTAACCCTTTCTTTTCTTCTTCTTCTATTCTGCACGTCTGCCTGTTCTGCATTTTTGTTCATCTTCTTCGTATCCGAAGCCTTTCTTCATCCTACTCCGGTGCTCTTCCTTTCAGCTCAACCCTTCACTCTTCTGTAAGCATTTCTTCAACTTACTCATGGCTTTTGTTGTTTCATCCCCTCCTTCTTTGGATTCCCAAAATATATCCACTCATTCTTACCCAGATGATCTGGAGGGTGACCAAGAGGTTCAATCCCTTCATGAGAATCTGATTCTGATGAGGACAACCGTCTTCTAAGAAGGTTACGCCCTGCTAGTGAACCTTCTACGGTTGCTGCCACCTCCTCTGCCCTAGTACCCCTGCCGTCTCTTGACAGGGATTCTCCTTCTCCGATAGTGCAGGGCTCAGCCTGCACTTTAAAGATTACTGATATCTCTCACTTTTGCAGTGATTTTAACATTGATAGGGACATTTTCTCCCCAATTTTGCCTCTTCCTCATCAAACTGCCTATGATCCACCAGGTTGGTATGAGGCAGTTTAAGAAGAATACTTCAGGTCAGGGTTTGACCTTCCTGTCTCTGGCCCTCTTTTCAAATTCTTGACTTTTACCACCTTAGATTACCACAAATCATGCCCAATGGTTTAAAATTCATTGCCAGCTATCTGCTCTACCTGAGAGCAGCTGAGGCTGAGTTTGACTTAGACGTCTTTAGGGGGATGTTTGTGTGTAAGCACAAAGAAAGCTGGTATTACTTTAGTAGGAGACATCCTAATAAAGCTATTAACCACGCTATAAACATCCCCTCTTCCATCAAGAACTGGAAGGGCAGATTTTTCTTTGTCAAGGCCATAGGGTTACCTGGGAGAACCCTCTGGAAATCCAGCCCTGCAGATAACAAGAGGCCTAGCGAAAGATTCTGCGATGAAGCCTCAAGATTATTGCATCTTCCCCAAGCGGCAGACTGGAAGATGGTGGACAGGTCGGTTGTAAGGGCGGCCGACCTGTACCACATGTGGCCCTCCCATCAGTATGAAACTCTGGGCTCCTCTGCTTTAGCCTTAATCTTGGGTAGGTTTACATGCTTTAGGCATCTATTTACTCTTCTTGATGTTATGCATACATCTTGACTAATCTATTGTTCTGCTTTGCAGGAACCATGGTGTTTGAGAATCTTGAGAAACTGAAGAAACTGGTTCCCAAGAAGAGAAAGAGAGAGGATGAACAACCTTCTTCCCCTGCTCAGCCTTCTTCCAAGGCTTCTACCGAGGTGCGGGCCCTGCCTGTTCTTCCTGTCGCTCCTTCATCCAAACAAGGTAAAGGCGAGCAATTTTGTTGTTGATACCGTTGTTGTTTTATTTCAGCACTTTTAACTTGAGTTTTTATTGCAGTCAAAACTTCTGTTGGCACTTCTGCTGTAGCCAAGAAATCTATTCAGGCTGCAGCTCAGTCCCTGAAGAAGAAAACTTTTGGGGCCCCAGCCTTGCCTCCAAAATCCGTTGCAAAGGCTTGGGCAAGTATCAAGAAGACTGCCCCTCCTCCAAAGGTCATCATCAAGGCTCCCCAAGCCAAGGTGACTCCACCAGCTGCGCCATCCAATGATGATCATGCTCCTGAAGCACCTACTTTTGATTCAGTCCCGGCTGCACCAGTTCCTGATCCAGTTTCTGCTGCACCAGCTTCCATTCAAGCCTCGGCGGCCTCAGTTTCTCCTCCAGGGGGATCAATTATTAGGGATCCAAAGGATGCTCTTACTGGAGGAGTTGTGATTACATCAGGAGAGGCTTCCCCCCCGACATCCTCTTGGGAAAGCTCCATCTGAGGGGGAGCCCTCCCATCAATATCGCCGCGAATGGAGGAACCTGGTGTAAGGAGTTGCTGATACTGTAGCTCATCCAGGGGTGGCAAGAAAGTTTGCTGATCTGCCCGTGCTGCCTGTGGATGAGGCCGAATTTGCATGCCAGGACTGGGAGTCAGCCTTTGACACGTACTTCAGAAACATGTCTTTGGTGAGTTTCTTTCAAATCCTATAATCTTTTTACTTAGATTGTTGAAACGATATCTTGACCTTGTTGGTTATTGCAGTATCGTGCCCAGGAATGTGACATGCTGAGGAGAGCTGAGGAAATGCGCAGCTTGGTGGTGAAGCTTTCTTTGGCCAGCTGAACTGAAGAGGGCCAATGATGAGTTAGCTGAGACGGCAAGACCTGATGATTCCAGGCTGGATGAGATGGATGCTGAGCTGAAGACGTTGAGGTCAGAGATGGACTCAACGAAATCAGAGTTGGACTCCCTGAAAACTGAAAATTCCCAACTTAGAGAAGGAAAAGAGGAGTCCGACACTCGGCTGGCGGTGGCCAATTCACAAGTGGACGAGCTGAAGGGAGTTATCTCCAACTTAGAGCTGGCATCTACCAAGACCCAGGCTGAGTTGGAGTCCTTCCAGAAGGGATTCCATGATGTGGAGCAAGAACTGTCCCAACCGAAGAGCCAGTCTGAAGCAGATCAGAAGATCAAGGGTGAACTGGCTCAGCAACTTGAAGCAGAAAAGAAGAGCAAGGCTGAGCTCATTTCTCAATTTGAGTCTCAAGCTGAAGAAATAAAGAAATCTGATGTTGCTGAGTTCAGGAAGTCTCAATATTTTGAAGAGAATCTGCTGAAGATGCAAGGTGATGTTTTAGCAATGGGACAAACTTATGCAATTGATGCCTGTCAAGAAGTCTATCCAGACCTGGATAAGGAGCATCCCCAACTTGCTGATCTCTACAACATTGAGGCTGAAGCTGTACTTGACAAGCTCCCTGAGCAATTCAAGGAAGGAGTTGACCTCAGAGAAGCTCACCAGGAGGAGGAGGAGTAGTCTAGGATTTTTTCTTTTTCTTGTAATCTTTTGTACTTGTAATAGATGATTTGTTTAATGAAAATCCACTTTTTTCCAACTCCTGCTCTTCAGCTTGTTTCAATTTCCTTAACTGTCTTTGTCTTCTGCACGCGAAGTTTCACTTGCATTATTTCCATAGTTTGCAAATATTTGATCTTCTGCACTGCGAAGTTCCATTTTCATTTGCACTATATCCATAGTTATGCAAATATTTGATCTTCTGCACTGCGAAGTTCCATTTTCATTTGCTCTATTTCAATAGTTATGCAAATATTTGATCTTCTGCACTGTGAAGTCCTATTTTCATCTGCTCTATTTCAATAGTTATGCAAATATTTGATCTCTATTTCAATAGTTATGCAAATATTTGATCTTCTGCACTGCGAAGTTCCATTTGCTCTATTTCAATAGTTATGCAAATATTTGATCTTTTGCACTTTGAAGTTCGATCTTCATTTGCTCTATTTCAATAGTTATGCAAATATTTGACCTTCTGCACTGCGAAGTTCCATTTGCTCTATTTCAATAGTTATGCAAATATTTGATCTTCTGCGCTGCGAAGTTCCATCTTCATTTGCTCTATTTCAATAATTATGTAAATATTTGATCTTCTGCACTGCGAAGTTTTATTTTCATTTGCTCTATATCCATAGTTATGCAAATATTTGATATTCTGCATTGTTCCATTTGCATTTGCTCTATTTCAATAGTTATGCAAATATTTGATCTTCTGCACTATGAAGTTCCATTTTCATGTGCTCTATATCCATAGTTATGCAAATATTTGATCTTCTGCACTGCGAAGTTCCATTTGCATCTGCTCTATTTCAATAGTTATGCAAATATTTGATCTTCTGCACTGCGAAGTTCTATCTGCTCTATTTCAATAGTTATGCAAATATTTGATCTTCTGCACTGCGAAGTTCCATTTTCATCTGCTCTATTTCAATAGTTATGCAAATATTTGATCTTCTGCACTGCGAAGTTCCATTTTCATTTGCTTTATATCCATAGTTATTCAAATATTTGATATTCTGCACTGCGAAGTTCCATTTGCATGCAAATATTTGATCTTATGCACTGTGAAGTTCCATTTGCATTTGCTCTATATCCATAGTTATGCAAATATTTGATCTTCTGCACTGCGAAGTTCCATTTGCATTTGCTCCATTTCAATAGTTATGCAAATATTTGATCTTCTGCACTGCGAAGTTCCATTTGCTCTATTTCAATAGTTATGCAAATATTTGATCTTCTGCACTGCGAAGTTCAATTTCATCTGCTCTATTTCAATAGTTATGCAAATATTTGATCTTTTGTACTGCGAAGTTCCATTTGCTCTATTTCAATAGTTATGCAAATATTTGATCTTCTGCACTGCGAAGTACTATTTTCATTTACTCTATATCCATAGTTATGCAAATATTTGATCTTCTGCACTGCGTAGTTCCATTTTCATCTGCTCTATTTCAATAGTTATGCAAATATTTGATCTTCTGCACTGCGAAGTTCCGTTTGCTCTATTTCAATAGTTATGCAAATATTTGATCTTCTGCACTGCGAAGTTCCATCTTCATTTGCTCTATTTCAATAGTTATGCAAATATTTGATCTTCTGCACTGCAAAGTTCCTTTTGCTCTATTTCAATAGTTATGCAAATATTTGATCTTCTGCACTGCGAAGTTCCATTTTCATCCGCTCTATTTCAATAGTTATGCAAATATTTGATCTTCTGCACTGCGAAGTTCCATTTGCTCTATTTCAATAGTTATGCAAATATTTGATCTTCTGCACTGCGAATTTCCATTTGCATTTGCTCTATTTCAATAGTTATGCAAATATTTGATCTTCTACACTGCGAAGTTCCATTTTCATTTGCTCTATATCCATAGTTATGTAAATATTTGATCTTCTGCACTGCGAAGTTCCATTTGCATTTTCTCAATTTCAATAGTTATGCAAATATTTGATCTTCTGCACTCGAAGTTCCATTTGCTCTATTTCAATAGTTATGCAAATATTTGATCTTCTGCACTGCGAAGTTCCATTTTCATCTGCTCTATTTCAATAGTTATGCAAATATTTGATCTTCTGCACTGCGAAGTTCCATTTGCTCTATTTCAATAGTTATGCAAATATTTGATCTCTGCACTGCGAAGTTCCATTTTCATTTGCTCTATATCCATAGTTATGCAAATATTTGATCTTCTGCACTGCGAAGTTCCATTTGCATTTTCTCTATTTCGATAGTTATGCAAATATTTGATCTTCTGCACTGCGAAGTTCGATTTTCATTTGCTTTATTTCAATAGTTATGCAAATATTTATATTTAGCCTCGGCCCTTGGCTCCGCCAAAATATTTCGTCGTTTGACTGAAGTGCAGCTCAACCATGTTTTAACTTGCCACTGATAATAATTTTTAGATAAAGTAAAACCTATTACTTAATACATTTAGGCAAAATGAATGAACCACAAGTTGACTTTGTCACGAACATTGCTTTATTCAATCTTCAGTACCACTGGTAATAAATAATTTACATTTTTCTAGCATTGCTAGAAAAAGAAAACCATGAAAGACTTCTTTGGGAAAACCACTCAGAACTGCTGAGGTGAAATTCATCATTGATGTAGAAGCCTTAAATGAGTAGAATGCCAAGTTCTTGGTAAAGTTTTGCCTTCCAAGATTTGTAATTTATAAGCCCCATTTGAGCGCACCTCCTCTATCATATAAGGTCCTTCCCACTTAGGATTAAGAGTTCCGGTGGGTGCTGCATGGCTTGCTTCATTGTTGCGCAATACCAAATCCCCCACTTGATAGAATCTTGGTCGTACTCGGAAATTGTAATATTGCGCAATTAGATTCTTGTATTGAGCCATGCGGACATGAGCCCGCTCCCTTTTCTCTTCCAGTTCATCCAAATTCAACCGTAACTCATGGTCATTGGTTCCAGCAGAGTAATAATCTGTTCGAGTAGAGCTGGAACCAATTTCGGCTGGGATGACCGCCTCCGTGCCGTACACTAAGGAAAACGGTGTTTCCTTATTTGAGGTAGAGGGAGTGGTTCGATATGCCCATAATAAGCTTGGGAGCTCCTCTACCCAACTCGCTCCAATTTGGTATAAACGCTTTCTCAGTCCATCTTTGATTGTTCTGTTGGCCAACTCAACTTGTCCGTTAGCTTGAGGGTGTGCTACCGAAGTGAAACGCTGTTCAATCTTGAGCTCGGCACACCAACTCTTAACAGGGTCTTCGGCGAATTGTTTTCCATTGTCTGATATAAGGACTTGTGGAAGGCCGAAGCGGCATATGGTGTTCTTCCACAAGAACTTCTTGATCTGATTCCCCGTTATTGTAGCTAAGGGTTCTGCTTCCACCCATTTGGTGAAGTAATCAATGACAACAACCAAAAATTTGACTGATCCTGGAGCTTGGGGCAGAGGTCCAACAAGATCTATCCCCCATTGTACAAATGGCCAGGGACTTGCAATAGAGGTGAGCTCTTGGCTTGGCAAATGTGTCATTGGAGCATTGACTTGGCATGCTGGACACTTTTTGACCAATTCTTCTGCATCACGTCGCAGAGTGGGCCAGTAATATCCAGCAAGATAACATTTCCTTGCCAACGACCGGGGACTAGAATGATTTCCGCAGATTCCTTGGTGCATCTCTCGAAGGATATAATCTCCTTCCTCTTCCATGACGCATTTCAACCAAGGCTACGAAAATGACTTTTTATAAATGTGGTCTTTGAAAAGGGCATACCTTGTTGCCTTCAGACGAAGGCGCCGAGCTGCACGTTTGTCCTCTGGCTAAACTCCATGCTACAAGAAATTAACGAGTTCGTCCATCTAGGTATTGCGATAGTCCACTTGCAGCACTTTGTTAGCATCGTAAGCACGATTCTTCACCACCTCCACAACTATCTTTTTCCCAAAGTTGTTGAAGTGGATGATGCTAGCCGAGATAACGCGTCAGCTCTTTTGTTGGCAGATCTGGGGATGTGTTCAATGCTGAAGTGATCGAATGCCTGTCCAAGCTGCAACACTTTAGCCAAATATTTTTTCATGTTTTCCTCCTTGGCCTCATAATCCCCATTGACTTGAGAAACAATAAGTTGTGAATCACTTCGAGAGATGATTCGTTCTGCCCCCAACTTTCTTGCGAGGCTCAGTCCTGCTATGAGGGCCTCGTATTCTGCCTCGTTGTTGGTTGATTCAAAGTCAAATCGCAAGGCGTATTCAAATTCTTCTTTGTTGGGGTTGATGATTAGGAGTCCTGCTCCACAACCATCTTTGGAGGAAGGCCCATCCATATATAATGTCCAGTCAGCCACTGGCTTGATATCTTCCTCCACGGATATCCCTTCTACTAAGAAATCTGCTAATGCTTGGGCTTTGATAGAAGTTCTTGATCTGTACTGAATGTCGTAATCTGCAAGCTCTACAGCCCATTTTGCAGCTCGGCCAGATGTGTCTGGCCTTGATAAGATTTGTTTTAAGGGCTGGTCAGTGACCACTATAATAGGATGAGATTGCATGTAAGGCCTGAACTTCCTCGCTGCCACTACGAGTGCCAAGACTACCTTCTCAGCATTGGGGTATCTCACTTCAGGCCCATGTAAGATTTTGCTTGCGAAATAGATGGGCCTTTGCACATTATCCTGTTCCCTGAGCAGGACTGCACTTACAGCTTCTTTGCACGTTGAGAGATATATATAAAGCTCTTCTCTGGGTAGAGGTGAAGTAAGCATTGGCACCTCAGCCAAATGGGACTTCAGCTCGTCGAAGGCCTTTTGACATTGATTGTCCCACTGGAAAGCTGTTTTATTCTTCAGAACCTGGAAGAAAGGAAGGGACCTCTCAGCAGATTTGGATAGAAATCTGATCAGTACGGTAATTTGGCCCGTTAACCTCTGCACTTCCTTCACATTCCTGGGGGGATGCATGTTTTGTATAGCCTCAACTTTAGCAGGGCTTGCTTGTGCCCTTTCTTTGGAAACCATGTACCCCAAAAACTTTCCAGTGCGTACTCCAAATGTGTTCTTCTTTGGGTTTAGTCTCATGCGTAAGTCTCTCAGCACAGTAAAAACTTCCCTTAAGTTTTGAATATACTGATCAAGAGTCCTGCTCTTGATGAGCATATCGTCAATGTAGACTTCCATTATCCAGCCAATTTGTTCACTGAACAAGGAATTGACCAGACGTTGATAGGTGGCCCGGCATTCTTCAATCCAAATGGCATAGTTACATAACAATTAGTGCCTGACTCTGTTATGAAAGCAGTTTTTTCTTGATCTTCTAATGCCACGATAATCTGATGATAGCCTTTAAAGGCATCCAAGAAATCAAAGATTTCATGCCCAAGTGTTGAATCCACTAACCCATCAATTTTTGGAAGTGGGTAACAATCTTTTGGACATGCTTTGTTGAGGTCAGTATAATCTATACACATTCTCCAAGATTCGTCCTGCTTGGGGACCACCACTGGGTTAGCCAACCAGATCGGATAAAGTACTTCTACAATGAATTTTATAGCCAATAACTTTTTGACTTCTTCTTCAATGACTTTATTCCTTTCTGGAGCGAATTGTCGCTTCTGCTGCTTTACTAGCCTCGCAAAGGATCAACATTTGGTTTATGCTCAGCCAGATGTGAAGGAATCCCTGGCATGTCTTCGGCAGTCCATGCGAAGATAATCGCAAATTCTCTCAGCAAATCCTGTAGCTAAGCTAATAGTTCATATAGCATCCAAGTCCCGATCTTTATGACATTTTTAGGTCTGTTCGGATCAAGGACGAAGTCCTGCACTGCATCATCTGACTGTAAGTTTTCCTCATTTGAAGGTATAAGTTCATCAAGGCTAACTTGCTGAACCGATTCATTTCCCTTGGTAGCAATAGCGTAACAACCCTGTGCCACTTGTGTATCACCTTGTATAGTTGCCACTCTCCCTGGAGTGGGAAACTTCATGATGACATGTAGAGGTGATACAATGGCCTCCAATGCTACCAAAGCTGGTCGTCCCAAAATGACGTTATATGGGGATACGTCCTTGACGACCACAAAGTCTATCCATATGCACCGATAGGCAGGGGGTTTGTCAAAACTGCAGCTGAGCGTGACCAGACCTGCTGGCCGCACTGCAGCTCCAGTGAATCCATACAAGGACGAGGTAACTGGTTTCATCAATGAATCGGGAAAACCAAGCTGCTGATATACCTGATAGAACATTATATTCACGGCACTGCCGGTATCCACATAGACACGTCGGACCTGCACAACTTTATCAGGAGCTAGGTGTATGCACAGCTCTATCACTAAGCCTGTGTTGTTGGAGTCCAGAGGAATGGGATCTTCCGGCCCATAAGTCAGCTCTCTTGCCATCCTGGCTCTTATAGATGGTGGATCTGACGAGGTTCCTGAGGAACTAGGTGCTCCTTGGCCTGAGTGAGGTGGACCTCCAGAGATTGTATATATAATAGCATTGACTTGGGGCTGACCTGCAGCCCCACGCCTTCCTTGCTCTCCATCATCATCAGTCCTGTGATGCCGAGGTGGAGACTACGGTCGGCACTTGTCTTTCTGGGGGTCCTTGTGGAAATCCAGACGATTGTTCAGGCGTGATCGAGGGCCATAAAACTGTTTTAAATGACCCTGTTCAATAAGTCATTTAATAGCCTGAGCCAACTGCCTGCAATCTTCTGTATCATGTCCGATATATCTATGGTAGCAGCAATAGAATTTAGGATTCCTCTTTGTCCTAGGCCCATACAGAGGCTCTGGATCTGTCCTCACATCGTCTTTTTCTATGACGGTCAAAATATACTCTTGTGAGGACAACAGTGGTAAGCCCTCCTTATCACCCTTGTCCTTTCCGCTTATGCGATCGAACGCACTGCGCCGATCACAGTTTTTCCTTCATGGCGCCGATCTTCCTTTTTTGAACTAGATCGGCTTTCTTGCCGGGCTCCATGCTCGGCTTCTCTCTTTAATCTGTTTGCCTCCTCTCCTCGGGAAAATTGATGAGCTTTCTCTAAGCATTCTCTTAGAGTTGTAGGTCCCTCTTCAGCTAGTTGGGAGAAGAGGCGACCAGCTCGGAGTCCATTAA
This sequence comes from Eustoma russellianum, assembly GCA_036186865.1. NCBI lineage: Eukaryota > Viridiplantae > Streptophyta > Magnoliopsida > Gentianales > Gentianaceae > Eustoma > Eustoma russellianum. The sequence goes on from AP025059.1 coordinate 25,217,638, forward strand.
TGAAGGCTGCAGATTTAACACCCTCATTTCTGTCAGTGACCTACAGTGACTTGTCTGAGAAATGCTGCATGTACTTCAACACAGATTCATTTGGACCTTGTCTCAAGGTCATCAGATGGGATGAGTTCTTCATAAACGGGGTGCTGGACACGAACTGTGACTTGAACTTCTGTGCCAACTGTTTAAAGGACTTCACAGATTTTGATGGAAGCTCTGGGAACCATCTCCTGGCCTTTCCCCTTAAATATAAAGGGAAAGTCTTGCAACATAAAGGGTCTGAGATGTTTTTCAGACTCATTGCAGTTTGAAACTGGAAGAGATGGTCCGTTGGGTCTGTGGTCCCATCATAAGTGTCCATCTTTGGCACCTTAAAGCTGTCTGTGCCAAATACTCTGCTATATCCCAGGAAAAAGGACTTTCATGGACTGCTTGCACCAACTCTTGTCTGTGCTCTTCGTAGTAAGCTCTCGGTCTGCGAGGAACTTCTTCGTCCCTGGGGACGCTTTTCAGAGACTTTGACCTCACACTTAAGTGTGGTCTGAACATATGTTCTGACTTCACGGTTGGACCTTTGAAACTGTGTCTTCTAGCATCCGCCATAAAACCTTTATGCGGTCTAGAAGACTGGCCTTGTGATACTTCTCTATGGGGAAGAGGTGGATCTACCTCCATATTTTGCACCTCTGGTTGCTTGCCTTTGAGATCCTGTACCATGGCTTCGAACACTTCCATGTTCTCAGCAACGTATTTTATTGCTTTATCCCTTACTTCCCTTGAAACTTCCGGGACAGGATTATGATTAGGCATAGGTGATTCAGGTACCCGAGAAACCTGTTCTAAGACACCTGAACGCGTAACCATACGTCGTGGTGGGTTGGATGACTCACCCAAACCTTCTCGACGACCCTTTGTCATAGGTAAACGCTGGCTGTTTTGAGTTTGAACTTTTTTACTGGATTAAGGGACTAAGGTGCCCTCCTTCTAGCGCCAAATGATGAAGCCGGATCTTCACCAAGGGTCAAGATGACCTCAAATTAACGTCGTCAACTGGTGAAAAGAAAGTAGCTGGAATATCTTCCAAAATATCCTACACAAGGAAGCACAGATCAGATGTCCCGGGGGGTTGGCCTCGGGAAAAACCCTCCGACGCTTAAGTCAGTTTGGGCCATTTCTCACTTAGAATATAATTTAGATGGTGAGTTAAGTGTTTCTCACAGTATGAGCTGAAGAGCAAAGTGTATGAATTAGCTTTAGGATGAGAATGTTTTGATTTTGGAACCCCCATTTCTCGTTTGTATTGGCTTGCTTTTATTAACTTTTTCCTGCCCTTGGCCTCTGATGGCGGATGAGATGTTTCCTTGGGGCAGAAAGCCTAGGACGCCGTAGGTATGCTGATGTGACTAGTAGACTGACTGATGTAACTAATAGACCGGCTGTTGTGACCTTGGCATGTACAGGCTGAATAGCCAGCTGTAGTCACTATACTTGAATTACACTTCTGCCTGATGGTTCCTCGATGTAAGGTTGTGCTTGATTCCTTTGTTGAAGTGCCCAACTAAGCCTTACCGAAGTGCAAGGTCAAATCTAGCCGAAGTAGTCTGAAGTGCGGCACTTGGACATTAAATGAAGTTGGTGCCGAGGTGCAAACCTTGGTATATTCTTCGACAACATAATGAGTGTTATACAGTTCTGCTGAAGTGCAACCAAGCTGAACAGCAATGCTTGGGTGCTGAGCTGCCGAACAGCAATACTTGTGCGCTAAACTGCTGAACATCAATTCTTGTGCGCTGTACTGCAGGAGTTATACCGTTGACTGGTACTGACTAACAGAAGATTAATTATAGTTTATCAATAAAAAAAAGCTTTCACCTCAACTACTAACACTCAACGTCGCTTGACTCTACCACCAGCACTTTATAACTAGTCTGCTCTGACTAGTTTCTAGTCAACATAGCTTATGAGGCATAGGTTGCCGCTACTGATTCAGCACAACTTGGACATTTAGTGCCAGTCGCAATGCCGATGTTACGACCCGCGCCTAATGGAAAAAAAAGGAAGAGATAAAAAAAATGAACATAAAATAAATATACATATATATATAAATAGATCTTTTTGTTGCACATGTAAAAAAATAAAAAACAAAAAAAATAATATTAAGAAGATGAAGTAAACGGCAGAATGAGGGATTAACTCCCCATTAACCACCTCCTTAAGTTATGCCCCACATTCCTCCCCCACCTCCCCACATTCATCATATTCATCCTTTATAAAAAAACTCTCTCACACCCTCATTTTTGCACTCAACCGAAATGTACGCACACACAGGAACGCTTCAGTTTTCAAGCACAGTAAAGAGAGAAAAGATTCAATCTTCAAGCAAAGTAAAGAGATGAAAAGAGAAGAGAAGGAAGAGAAGAAAGATAATGAGACATAAAAATCCACACACATGAAATCCATCAACCGTGTCTAGAGAAAATTAATCGTGAAAAAGGTAGGTTACCCTCCCCTCTGTCGGATTCATTTGGATTCCCTCGCATTGTATTGGGATTATTTGATTATCACTGCTATGTTTATTGTTTATATGTTTATCTCGAATTCTTTATGTTTTGGTTTGAAAATTGCGTGTTTGGCCTTAGATATAGATCATATAGAACTGAAATAGGTTAGAATGTGCTCGGTTCGTTGAAAAACGAGTCCGGAGGGGGCGCGTGTAGCACACGCGTGGTGGCCCATGAGCCCCTGAGCGGTGCGTACTGTTCACGCGCTGGCGTATCACTGGTAAAACGTCGGAGACGTTAAATGGAGTCCAATGGAATTGGTTTGGGGTAAATCGGAGTTAAAACGAAAAAGATATAAATTTTTAAAGGAAATTAAAATTTTAAATAAAATAAAAGAAAAAAACGCACGGCGCAGCCCTGCTGTGCAGGGCCAGGAATATAGGAAAAAAAGAAAATTAGGTAGGCCCGAGTTTCTAATATTAAATTAATAAACAAATAAAATAGTATAATTTAATCAGTAAACAAAATAAAATAGAATTAAAAGAAAAAAGAAATAAATAGGTACAATAATAATGATAAAAAAATACATGGGGTTGCTGTGAGTAGGCGGCAGAAACTTATTATAATAATAATAATAATAGTAACAACAACAACAACAATAATAATAATAAAATAAGAAATAATTCAAAAAGTATATTTTAAGTTCAGTAAATAAAAAAGAAAAACAAATATGTTACGTTACTGGAGCCGAGGTTAGGGAAAAGAAAAAAAAGATTATATATAATAATAATAATAGTAAAACGAAGTGAAATAAACAACATACATAAATATAAATAATTAACTAAACAAATAATGTTTTAACACTAAGAGAAATTTAGAAACACATTTAATAAATTAAATTAAAGAAATAAAAACGGTAGGTGAAGATAACAATATTTTAATAAAAGTTTAAAGTGTGTGAAAGCCTAGGAAAAATAAAATAAAGTATAGAAACCTAAAATAAAGTCTAGAAAGATAAAATAACGGTAGAAGATAAAGTATAGTAATGAACCCCACGCAACATAAGGTAACTACGCAATATAGGTAATACGCAACATAGAACGGAGCATGCAACATAGCACAAACGGAAGTGTGCAAGTGTGACGCATTCATGGCACGAGCATTGCATTTGGCCTATGAGCCGTGTGGCCTGACGAGGCGTGTGATGGGTGATGGTTATAATGGTTACCTTCACCTAATAAGACCCAGGACATGCATAGCGTAACATGGAAAAGAATGAGCATAGCGTGCGGTATTAAATGACTGCGTGTGACACGAAGATAGAAGGGCATGCATCATTAAGTTGCGCATTGCATTTGTTATTGTCGTGATTATTGATGACCTCGTTATTAAGTTGTTTCAATGCTACATGTTGGGATACGAATCGGGTCGGGTATGTGTTATTTCCTTATTTATGCTTTACTTGCTTTATTATTTATATTATATGTTTTATTGCTTTATTTATCTGCTACCTGCTTTACGTGCTTAATTGTTGCCCGACTCAGTATGTGACAGTCCCTCTTTGAGAGAGACGGATAACCTACGAGTGACTCCCATCACTCACCCCCCACCTCCCCTCCACAGGTGAGCAGGATTAAGAGTATACAATGTTTAGCAGGATGGGACAGATTACGTGAGCTGGGACGAGTGAGCTGGACTCGAGAAGGGAGCTTGTTTTTGGGGATAGTTGGATAGACCTCCACTTAGGTTTATTATTTGATTTAGTATTTCATACTCGACTTAGCGGGTTTCGTCAACCCTTGTAATTAATTTATACATTGATGGATTTATTTCAATTGAGTATTTATTTTTATTATCGTTTCCGCGAAAAATTTCTACGTCAGTTCTGATGTGTAAAGAAGTTTGAACGACGCTTTGTAGTCCTCTTAGTAGGCTACGGCGGGTGCACTATTTCCGATGCTAGGGCTCAGGAGCGGGGCGGGGCGCTACAGCCGATCACCTCGGATTGGTCACATTGCACCAGTCTCGTGATGACTTAGCCTCTACACCAGCTCGGCAGTGGTTGCGGCTCTTATTACGGACAGTGCTGCAACATTCTCACCTTGCAGTTCGGGCTTGCAGGTCTCTTGTTCGGCTCATCTACCCGCTACCAGTCAGCTCGGACTGTGCCACCCCAAATTCGTTTCTCGGCCGCATTGTTAAAACTGGTGTTGCAGAGGTGCAAGAAGCACAAATGCGAGGTCAAGTAACTGGTGAAGAATTGGATCAGCTGGAAGCAAATTGAAAGCACACGAATGACAATTAATGGTTGAGATTACAACCTTGAATGGCTGAGATTGAAAAACAGCCGCTACAAGGATCAATCAAGAAGAAGTTAGCTGGAAGAAGAAGACTTGCAGGTTGCTGGCGGGCAGTTTAAGCTAGTGAAATGACGATTTTGCCCCTCTATAACTAGAGTTGTAGCAGTTAGTTAGGAGATATTCTTGTAATTTTACTACCTTCTTCCTTTCCCACCTTGTTCCAAGTTTGTATAAATCAATTTTGGAGCTACACTTGATGCGAATTGTGTTGAGAAATATGTTTGGATAATTTTCAAAGTCATAATTTGAAGTGTTGAATAAAAAAATGTCTCAAAGTTGAAACAAATGAAAAAGTGACATCGATCTCTACATAGATCTCTCGCTGAGAGATCGATGTATATCTAGATCTCTACATAGATCTCTCAGTTAGAGATCGATGTACATAGATCTCTACATCGATCGACCGATATCACACAGAATCGAAAACAAAACCTCACCGCGAGACATCAATCTCTAAACAAGAGGTACATCTATCGATCAATCTATACATCAGTCTCTAAAATTGAGACATAGATCGATTGATGTCTAGGGTTTTTGGAGAATTTTTTTCTAAGAAGTGATAAAATGATTTTTTCCATTTACATACATTTCATATATGTATATTGCGGTTTTATTACTAGTTTTTGATGATTATAATAGTGTCTTGTCACTGATGTGCCTTAGAAGTTTCTACAACTTACCAAAAAGGGCAAAAGTGGTATGTTGAGTTCTTATAGGTACATGATATGGAGAAAGTCATACAAGGACTTCATTATTTCTTATTCATCATCACAAAGGTGTTATTACATCTTTTTATGTCCGTTGGGGCCATTTTCGGAATTTACTTACACCAGGGACATTTTGGTCACCCCCAAGGGCAGTTTCATCATTTTACTCAAAGAATTTTTTAAGTATCTTATTATCTTCATTCTGGAGTTCAATTATGGTATTCTTGAAGATTATTTGGTGGTTTTTTTTATATTCTCTCATTTGATGATATTATCGACAGTATCAGGATATGTGACGGTATTCGATGTCATATTCTATTTTTTTCTTGAAGACCTTCTTATATATTCTATTGGAGGTTCTTATTAATCCTCTTGAAGAGATTTTAAGGGTGTTAATGGTGTGAAATTCATCACGACATACAAGGAGTAAAAGTGTGGGAATTTTGGATTATATGCTAACATAATCTTATCAAGTTTTGTATATTGATTTTTCTTAAAAAATCTGAGTTTGTATCTTTATTATCAGATCAAAAACGTCAAAAATTATGTGACAAAGGTGGTTTATTCATTTTATGACTTGATGACAAGTGGACCAACCAAGAACAAGCTAGTTGGCAAAAATTGCCAACATGGAACTTCCATTTCAAACCCCAACGGCTAGGAGCTGAAACTGGAGCTGATTTTATTCAAAATGGTCAGCCTCACATGCCTAATTATGTTGCAAAAGAATTGAGGTATTCTTGGAGGAATATGTCGCTCTATCTTCTCCATATTATCTTCATTTTTCAAGACATTCTAAGGTGGAATTTTCGGCCAACATTATGAATCCAAGGTGGACCAATCATTCTTCTCCATATTGCCAGGTGTACAAGGTAATTATATGGCCAACCAATGATGTGAAGAAAATTAAGACTTGATGATGAAGATGTTGACACATAAGAGGTCTTATCTTGAAGGCTTATTTCACACTATAAATAGGAGGCAAAGGTGAAAAAAAAGAACACACAACTTTGAAGCAAACTTGAAGATCATTCTTGCTATTCTCTTCTTCTTGATTCTTTCTTTGTGTAGCTAAGCTGTTTCGTTTTTTGTTGTTGTTGAGCTATATTATATACGCCACTCTTGGTGTTTTTGTAAGATTGATTAGCCAAATTTATAAGGCTACATCAATAGGTGGTAGATGTGTTGCAACCAATAGTTGCATAGAGGTGATCGTCCAAGTCTTGAATAGAGTTGGTGTTTAACCCAAGGATCAAGCTTGGTTTTTGTTGTATTGGTATTCATTTTATAGTAAAATTCAAAGAAAGGTGTTCCTTAGGACTAGAGTAGGTCACATTGACCAAACCAGGATAAATCATCGATATTCTTGTCTTCTTTCTACTTTTCTGTTTTTTGCCCGTTTTCACTGGAGATTTCACACAATTTCACTCGTCTTGCAAAAATAGAAAAACATTTTCAAAATTCATGCTTTTTTTCTATAGTTATACTTCAGACTGTTAGCTTTCATTTGAAACAAGAATCACTTGATTTGAGTAAAGGAACATTAGTCTTTCAGTCTTTGAAAGATAACTGCTTCATTCTGGCTGCAATTTGACCAGTCCAAAAGAAACTTAAATTCTTATTTCATCAAGTAAAGTTTCAAGTCAAGACCTTTTAGAAACTTAAACTAGACATCCTAAGGAATAAAGATCAACCTTTTTGATTGAGTAATTAAAGAGAAACACGTTTTCAAAGTTCAACACTATTCTGTCTAATTCTGTCCAGATTGACCATCTGAATCTTTTTATTTGTTTGAAGGGCCAAACGATCGTATGTTTTGCTCATTTTTGGACAAATTCTAGTCAAGACATTGAAGTAGATTTTTGAAAAGTTTCATAATTTTTAGAGTTTTGTACACTTACTTTTGAATTTTGTAAAAACAAGTATGGAATCTGAGTAGCTCTCAGATTCTGTTTTCAAAGGGGATTTTTATTCAAGGGTAGTAGTGTAATTTCCGCTAACCACTACTCACCCCTCTCTAGTGGTGTCATTGCATGTGTCACGGTCCAACAATTGGTATCAAAGAAAGGTTAAAACCACTCTAAGAAGAGAGTTTAACATCACATGAAGAAGACAAGGTTATACACAAAAGAGTTCATTGTAGCCTGCACATCTCAAGTCAAAGGTATATACAATGCCCATAGTTTCTCACAAAGGTGAGTTGAAAGGTATGTCTACACAACGCCTTCCTCTTTTTGATGGTAATAATTTTGTTCATTGGAAACTTAGGATGAGGCTATTCTTAATGGCTATAGACATCGATTTATGATCTACAGCTGAAGATGGGCCGTACATTCCAATAAAAGTTATACAAGTTAATGGGGTAACACAAGAAGTAGAAAAGTATAAAAGTGAATTGTCATCTGAAGACAAAAAGAAAATGTCCATGAATGCTAAAGCTATGCAATTACTTCTAAACGGACTAACGACTTCTGAAGCAGGTTATGTATCAATTACACCAGTGCACACGACATGTGGAAATAACTAGAATTAAAGCATGAAGGTACTACTGGTGTAAAAGAGTCAAGAATAACATGCTTATGTCTGAACTTGAATCTTTTAAAATGTTGCCGAATGAATCCATAACATCTATGGATTTGAGGATTACTAATATCTTCAAAGCACTTGAAGCTTTAGGCAAATTGTTTACCAACAACGAAAAGGTTCAAAAGGTGCTGCAAAGTCTACTCGCTGAATGGGATCCAAAAGTAACGGCAATCGAGGAGACAAAATCAATCACAAAGATAGACGGATTGATCGGTTCACTGAGAGTATACGAGGTAAAACTGAACCAACAAAAGTTCGAGTCATCTAAATCATCCGGTAAGTCTATTGCTTTCAAATCAACTGAGTCACATATAAATAATGATGAATGTAATAGCGATAAAGAATTAGACGATGATTTAATATTAATAGCTAGAAAACTTAGAAAGTTTTTCAAACGGCCTAATAGGAATGGAAAACAATCTTCTTCGTATACCTCTTATCAACTTAGGAACAATAATTAAAATAAAAATAGTGACAAATGGTATAATAAAAAATTAAAATGCTACGAATGTGGTCAAAATGACACATTTCTTATGATTGTCCGACAAAGAAAAATAACAACAATAATAATAATAAACAAAATAAAGAGTCCCAACGACCCAAGGCAAAGGAGCCCAAGTTGAGGAAAGGCAAACAGGCAATGAAGGCAAGCACGTGGAGTGACTCCTCCGACTCAGAATCAGAAAATGAAAAAGCTCAAGCCTGCTTCAAATCCAGCAAGGTAATTTCTTCTTCTGATGTAGATTTTGATAACGAAATTTCTTTTGATGAAATGTACGAAGAATTTTTAAAGATGCATGCTCACTGTAAAAGACTATCCAAAGGAAAAAAGAAACTAGTTGAAGAAAATGACAAATTGAAGACATCCACTTTGGAATTTTCCAATCAAGTAGAATCTTTTAAAACAAGAGTCTACTAATACTCTTGATTCTTTAGAGATTAAAATTGAATCATATAGGAAAAATGAACAAACATTAAAAACTGAAGGTAGTATGTTAAAAATTAAACGAGATAGTAGTGAAAATGAGATAGTGCAACTTAAATCTTCTAAACTAGACTTAGAAAAATTGTTAGCACAATTTAAGTCTGGAACCAACATACTAGACACACTTATATAGTCACAAAAATAAGGAAAGGATAAAATACGGTTAGAATATAAAGAAGAAAATGTCAAAGTAGAGAAAAAGACTAAGTTTGTCTCATCAAATACTAAACAACCTTATAAGGCAACTAAAATAAATCCAACTTTGTGTGCTACTCCTTCTACTCATTCCAAGTTAAAAACGTAGCATGTGCCTACAAAAACAACTAGGCAAAACTTTACATCTAGGATGCATAAAAATTATGTCTATATGTATGCAAATGTGTCTAGACAAAAGAAAACACAACCAAGTTATTATAATGCATATAGACATAATCAAAGGAAATTATCCTATTTTCCTTATAGGCATGCATATGATCATACGTACATAGCACCATATAAGAAACAAAATCATATTCCTTACCGCCATTATCAAAATCGACCAAGTTATAATGTATATAGACCAACATATAACTCGTATAAACATACTTCTCCATTTAAATGGAATGATAAAACATTTGTTAATTCCTTGTATTATTCAACTTATAATAATGCAAATATGTGCCCTGATGGTACATCCAAATTTGAATACCTAAAAGGTATATAAACAAGGATGGTGTCCCTAACATTCAAGGACCCAAGTAAAGGGTACCTGGAACTTTGTCTCCATTGAAGGTAAATTGCAAAGAAGGCAAAAAGGAGACAAAGTAAAAGAATCTAAAAACCAAGTGTTTTTTAGATAGTGGGTGTTCAAGGCACATGACGGACAACCCCAAGTTATTCACCAAGATGGAGCAAATCGAGAATGGAGGAAAGGTGACATTCGGTGACAACAACCAAGGCAGGATTGTTGGAAAAGGAACAATCGGGACTCTAACACATTTCAAATACGAAATGTGTTGTTAGTAAGCAATTTTTCTTATGTTATTAAGTATTTCACAACTTATAGATTCCGGTTATCATGTTTCTTTTCTCTCTAATTGTAGTGATATAATTGATTAAAAGGGACTAAAAGGAAATAGGGATGGTAACATTTACACTAAATAACATGTTAGATGCTAGGATTAAGCTTTTAGTATCACATGACTTAGATGTGAACATATGGCATAGACGACTAGGCCATATAGGGATTTCAACTATTGAAAAGTTATCTAAAAAGAACCTAATTAGATGTTTGCCTAAGTTCGACTTAGATAATTTTCAAATGTGTGAAACATGTATTAAAGGAAAACATATTAAAGAAACGTTAAAACCAAAACATGAAGTGAGTACTAGTCATGTACTAGAATTGCTTCACTTGGACTTATTTGGTCCAAGTAGGACAAGAAGTCTAGATGGACACTACTATGTGTGTATCATAGTAGATGATTACTCACAATACACATGGACATTGTTCTTAACAAACAAAGAAGATGTTCCATTGGCAATCAAAAATCTTCTAAAGCAACTTGAAAATCTTTACGATGAAAATGTTAAAAGAATTAGGAGTGATAGAGGTGGAGAATTTAAAAACAAAGATGTAGTTAGGTTTTGTGAATTACATGGAAGACAACATGAATTCTCTCCACCTAGAAGACCATAACTCAATAGAGTTGTTGAACGCAAAAATACAACAATACAAGAAATAGCTAGGATAATGTTATGTGAATACAACGTGCCTAGATATTTATGGGCTGAAGCTGTTAGTTGTGCTTGTTATATAGTAAATCGGCTTTCTATTAGAAAGAAATTAAATAAAACACCTTATGATTTATTAAACAATAGACAACCTAAGGTAGATTATCTTAGAGTTTTTGGCTATAATTGTTTTGTACTGAACACTAAGGATAATCTAGATAAATTCGAACATAAGTCTATTGAATACATATTTGTTGGTTATTCAACTAATTCAAAGGCATATAGGTGCTATAATCCTGCATCTAGAAAAATAATTGAATCTGTTCATGTCAAATTTAATGAGAATGTGTCTTGAAACGAGTGATAAAACTCAACATAAACAAGAAAATAATGTTGAAAATATGTTTGCTAATCATGACTTGTTACTTGAGCCTGTACATGATCATCTAAAACAAAATCCCCCTGAAAAAGACATGCATGAAACTTTAGGTGAGTTAAATGAAGAAATTTTTCCAATTGGAAGATAATCCGTCTAATTTACAAGATGTTCCAATTGTATATGATAATGCTCACACTAATGAAACATTAGAAAAATGAAGGTGAACCTAGTCAACCTAGGGATTGGTGGCTTATAAAAGATAAACATAAACATCCGAAAGAGTTAATCATTGGTAATCCAAGTGATGGGGTTAGAACTCGTAGAAACATAAGTCAAACTGAAGGACATAGCTTAATCTAACACTTAGAACCTAAGAATGTTAAGGAAGCCTTAGATGATATATCATGGATAGATGTCATGCATAAATAGTTAAATCAATTTACCCGAAACAACATGTGGCATTTAGTATCAAAACCCAAAAATAAGTCTATAATAGGAACAAAATCAGTATTTAGGAGTAAAATGGATGAATAGGGAGACATTACAAAAAATAAAGCTAGGGTAGTCGCACAAGGTTATACTTAACAAGAAGGAATAGATTATGAAGAAATCTTTGCACCCGTTGCACGACTAGAAACAATAAGATTATTACTTTCTATTGCAAGTTCAATCAATCTCAAACTCTTCCAAATGGATGTCAAGAGTGCGTTCTTGAATGGATACATCCAAGAAGAGGTATTTGTCAAATAACCCCCTGGATTTGAAGATCCAAAGAACCCTAACCATGTTTACAAGCTAAAGAAATTTTTGTATGGGTTAAAACAAGCTCCACGAGCTTGGTATGATAGATTTGCAATTTTTCTTATTGCAAATAGTTATCAAAGGAGAACCATATACAATCTAAGTTGGAATTGTATGCATTTAGTGATGCTGATTATTGTGGTTGCAAGATAGATAGAAAATCCACTAACGATACGTGTCAATTCATAGGAACCAACTTAATCTCTTGGTTTTCTAAGAAACAAGCTAGTGTAGCTCTTTCTACCACCGAACCCGAGTATATAGCCTTAAGCTTATGCACTACTCAAATACTTTGGCTTAAACAACAACTTATTGATTTTGACATTATAATGAATAAGATTCCAATTTTCTGCTATAGCACGAGTGCGATCAATCTTTCTCGGAATCTGGTACTTCATTCTAAGGTCAAACACATTGAAGTTAAATACCATTTCCTTCATGACCATGTTCAAAATGAGGATATAGTCATAAACCGTGTAAGAACTGATCATTAGGTTGCTGATATCTTCACTAAACCCCTTAGTCAAGCCACTTTCAAAAACTTACGAGCCAAGATAGGTATTATGACCTATGATACAATTGAATAATTATATCTTTTGCATGATTTGCAAAATAAAGAGGGAGATAGAATAAGAACATGATTTTACATTTTAGGTCATGATTTTAAGGTTGAATAATGAGTTAAGTTCAATTGGTATAAATTTTAATTGGTGTTAAATTGGCTTGGAGCATACGTTAAGGGGGAAAGTATAAGTTGAGGGGAAGCACATATGTTAAAAACATGCATCTAAAAAGAGTTTGAAAGATTGAAAAAAATTGGTATAAAATTGGTGAGTTTTTCAAAACAATCCAATTGGTATAGGTAGATATATGATAAACAATCGGTAAAGAGTTGTGACATTAAAATCATGCAGGGTTATTTTGAAAATCATCCAAGGGGGAGAATGTTGAGAAATATGTTTAAATAATTTTTAAAGTCATAATTGTAAGTGTTGAATACATAAAAATGTTACAAAGTTGAAAAAAATGAAAAAATGACATCGATCTCTACATAGATCACTTAGCCAGAGATCGATGTATACATATATCTCTACATAGATCTCTCAGCCAGAGATCAATGTACATAGATCTCTCAGTACAGATCGATGTACATAGATCTCTCGGCACAGATCGATGTACATAGATCTCTACATCAATCGATCGATGTCACACAGAATCAAAAACAAAACCTCACTGTGAGACATCGATCTCTCAACAAGAGATACATCGATCAATCGATCTATACATCAGTCTCTAAAATTGAGACATAGATTGATCGATGTCTACAGTTTTCTAAAAAGTAATAATATGATTGTTTCCATTTACATACGTTTCATATATGTATATTGTGGTTTTATTACTTGTTTTTGATGATTATAATAGTGTCTTGTCACTAATGTGCCTTGGAAGTTTCTATAACTTACCAAAAAAGACAAAAATGGTATTTTGAGTTCTTGTAGGTACATGACACGGAGAAAGTCACGAAAGGACTTCATTATTTCTTATTCATCATCACAAAGATGTTATTATATCTGTTTATGACCATCGGAGTCATTTTCGGAGTTCTCTCTCACCAGTGGCATTTTGGTCATTTTAATCTCCAAGGGAAGTTTCGTCATTTTATTCAAGGAATATGTTGATTATATTATTATCTTCATTCTGGATTTCAGTTATGGTATACTTGAAGATTATTTGGTGGTTTTCTTTTATATTCTCTCATTTGATGATATTATCGACGGTAGCGGGATATGTGATGGTATTCGATGTTACATTCTATTTTTTTGAAAACCTTCTTATATATTATATTTGGAGATTCTTCTTCATCGTCTTGCAGAGATTTTAAGGGTGTTAATGGTTGAAATTTATCACGACATACAAGGAGTAAAAGTGTAAGAATTTCGGGTTATATGTTGACATAAGCTTGTCAACTTTTGTCTATTGTTTTTTCTTAAAAAATCTAAGTTTGTATCTTTATTATCAGCTCAAAATGTCCACAATTATGTCGAAAAGGTTGTATATTTATTTTATGACTTGATGACAAGTGGACCAACCAAAAACAAGCTAGTTGGTAAAAATTGCCAACTTGGAATTTCTATTTCAAACCCAAAGGCTAGGAGCTAAAAATGGAGCTGATTTTTATTCAAAATGGTCAGCCTCACATGCCCTATTATGTTGCAAAGGAGTTGAAGCATTCTTAGAGGAATATGTCATTCTATCTTCTCCATATTATGTTCACTTTTTAAGAAATTCCAAGGTGGAATTTTTGGCCAAAATTATGAATCCAATGTGAACCAATCATGCTTCTCCATATTGCCAAGTGTACAAGGTGATTATGTGTCCAACCAATGATGTGAAGACAACTAAGACTTTATGATAAAGATGTTGAAACATAGGAGGTCTTATCTTCAAGGCCTATTTCACACTATAAATAGGAGGCAAAGGTGAAGAATAAGAACAATACTTTGAAGCAAACTTGAAGATCATTCTTGCTATTCTCTTCTTATTGATTCTTTCTTTGTGTAGCTAGGTGTTTCATTTCTCGTTATTGTTGAGCTATATTATACACGCCGCTCTTGGTGTTTTTGTAAGATTGATTAGCCAAATTTATAAGGCTGCATCAATAGGTAGTAGATGTGTTGCAACCAAGTGTTACATAGAGGTGATCATCCAAGTGTTGAATAGGTTAGTGTTTAACCCAAGGATCAAGCTTGGTTCTTGTTTTATTGGTGTTCATTTCATAGTAAAATCCAAGGAAATGTGTTCCTTGGGACTGAGTAGGTCACATTGACCGAACCAGGATAAATCCTCGGTGTTCTTGTCTTCTTTCTACTGTTTTGTTTTCTGTCCGTTTTCACTGTAGTTTTCACACAATTTCACACGTCTTAAAAAATAGAAAAACATTTTCAAAATTTGTAATTTTTGGTGAAGTTATACTTCAGAATGTTAGCTTTCATTTTCAATAAGAATCACTTGATTTGAGCAAAGGAACGTTAGTCTTTTAGTCTTTGAAAGATAACTGCTCCATTCTGGCTGCAATCTGACCAGTCTCAAAGAAACCTGAATTTTGATTTTGCCAAGTATAGTTTTAGGTCAGGGCCTTTTGGAACTAAAACGTGACATCCTAAGGAGTCTTTTGACATAAATATCAACCTTTTTGATTGAGTACTTAAAGAGAAACACGTTTTCAAAGTTCAGCACTATTCTGTCCAATTCTATCCAGGTTGACCATCTGAATGTTTTTATTTGTTTGAATGGTCAAACCATCTTTTTTTTGCTCAATTTTAGACAGAATCTATTCAAGACATTGAAGTTGATTTCTAAAAAGTTTCATAATTTTTGGAGTTGTGTACACTGACTTTTGAATTTTTCAAAACGGGTGCGGAATCTGAGTAGCTCTCAAATTATGTTTTCAAAGAGGATATTTATTCAAGAGTATTAGTGTAATTTCTGTTAATCACTATTCACCCCCCTCTGGCGGTGTTATTGCAGGTGTCACGGTCCAACAAATTGGTTGTGATTTTCAAGTTGAAATAGAAATGTTTCTTTCTTCTCTTGATCTTTCTTGATCCTTCCTTCACATTTGCTTTGAATTCATATTGACTCATTTGTTACTTTGTTAAATTAGTTGATTGAGTTCTTAGTTGTATGATCAAGTAGTTAATCGTTGGTATCAGAGCACTTTCTTATCGATTGTATGTGCATTTAAGAATCATCAGTCCTGCGAATTTGTGTGATCATGGCTTCAACTTCAACTGCCAATGTTCGAAACAATAGCACTGAGAATCCAGGTTCCAATCCTCTATATATGCATCCAAATGAGAGTCCTGCTCTTGTGTTGGTGCAACCTCTGCTCAATGGACACAATTTTCACTCGTGGAGTAGGACCTTGCATATAGATTTGATAATTAAGAACAAGGTGTACTTCATTGATGGTTCTATGGAGAAGCCTGCTGAAGATGATGTCAATTATTTTGCATGGAATCAATCTAACATTATGGTGCAATTATGGATACAGAATTGCGTTATGCCAGCAATTGCTCAAAGCATCATGTGGTTTGAGACAGCCTATGATGTGTGGAAGAATTTGACATTGAGGTATGCAGGAGGTGATCCATTTCGTCTGTCAGATTTGTTGGAGCAATTTTATTTAGTGAAACAAGAAGGTACGTCTATTAAAGAATATTTCACTAAATTGAAATCATTGTGGGAAGAAATGTTGATTCTGAGACCTATACCCAAGTGTTCATGTAGTAGGTGTACTTGTGATATTATTGCCAAGGTAACCAAGTTTATAGAAGGAGATTTTGTGATCAAGTTCATAAAAGGCTTAAGTGTTGAATTTGACCCTCTGAGGTCTCAAATTTTTGTGATGACACCTTTACCTGGCATTTTTACTTCCTTTTGTATGGCTCTTCAATTTGAAAGGAAGGTCATGATTGGTAATGTGCAGCCATAGTTTACCAACAATGCTACTGCCTTGATGACTGATGGTATTGGTGATTTTAAATCTGCAAGTTTTGCAGTTGGCAGTTTCAATTCTAGAGCCCATGGCATGAATTTTAGAGGCACTGCTAGAGGAACCAGTAGTGGTTATCATAATTTCTCTCAATGGCCTGTGTGCACTCATTGTGGAATAAGTGCATATACAGTGGAAAGGTGTTACAAGAAGTATGGGTATCCTGCTGGATTTAAGGCAAGACCATAGGTAAATATGGTGGACACTTTTAGTCAAGATATGTATTCATCCGGGGGCCATGAAGGACAGGAGTTTCAAAAAGTTGCGGTACAGGCTCCCCAATAGAGTATGCCTATGCCTATGCTTACAGCAGAGCAATACAACAAATTAATGAACATTCTGTGTGACAAAGATCATGTGAAGATAGGAGTTGCCTCTAAGACAGTGGCTATTCAACCTGCATTCATGAGTGCTCAAACTGTGGTGAGTTCTAATAAGGCTGCATGTCAGTTGTCATCTAATGTGCCTAGCATATGGATTTTAGACTCAGGAGCCACTAATCATATTGCTTGCTCGCTGTCAATTTTTGATTCTTTTATTCCCATTAAAAATGTATATGCTAAAAAGCCAAATAATGTCTCAACTATGGCAACTCATGTTGGTATAGTCACCATTAATCTTTGCCTCACTATTACAGATGTCTTGTTTGTTCTGCCTTTTCTTTCATCCTCTCTCCTTTAGTAAATTATCCTTGGCTTCTTATATGTGCGCTTACTTCTGTGATTATGAATCTGTCCTTCAGGACCAATACTCCACAAGGAAGATTGGTTCAGGTAAACTGAAAAATGGCCTTTACTATATTGTTGGCAGCGAGAAACTACCAAGCACACAAGCCACTCATTCAAAGAGCACAAATTCTTCGGATGAGAAGCCTTCGCATGTTTGTTTTTCTTCTTGTTCTCCTTGTTGTTCTCCTTCTATGTTGTGGCATACGAGACTTGACCATGCATATAAGACAAGAATAAAAAAATAGACAAAATGGATCCTTCTGTTGTTACCATTGATGTTAATACACATTGTAAAGTTTGTCCTATGGCTAAGCAAAAGAAAATGCCATTTCCCATTTCCTTGCCAGTTTCGAATTCTTGCTTTGATTTACCCTTTTATGGACAACCTATTTTCTTACCATTGTTGATGACAAAAGTAGATTTACTTGGGCCTATTTACTAAAGGCCAAATCTGAAGCAAAGCAGGTTCTTGAAAGTTTCTATCAACTTGTTGAAACTCAGTTCAACAAGAAAATCAAAGTCATTAGATCATACAATGCCTTATAATTAGCCTTAAATCAATTCTTCTCACAAAAATGCATTGTGCATTAAAAACGTTGCCCTTACACACCTCAGCAAAATAGACTGGTAGAAAGAAAGCAACAATATCTGCTGACTATTGCTAGAGCCTTAAGGTTTCAATCAAATCTCCCTCTGAAATATTGGGGATTCTGCATCAACATGCCACTTATCTTGTCAATATCTTACCTACACCAATCTTATATCAACATAAACCTTTGACATTCTTCACCACCAGTCACCTCATTATCACCAACTCAAGGTATTCGGTTGTCAGACCTTTGCCTAAAATACTGCACCACAGAAAAGAAATTTTGACATTAGAGCAGAGTCATGGTCTTCTTTTACAGAGGATATATACTTCAAGACATGGATACCCAAGCTGTTTTTATCTCTAGACATGTCATCTTTTATGAACATGTCTTTCCTTTCCATACACCACCATCCATGCTGACTAATCCTATCTCGCAGCCCTTTTTCTTTTTATCCTATGAATCTCTTCCAGATATAACTCCACATGATCCTCCTGTCTCACCTCTCATTCTCCTATCTACCTCTAACATATTTCCACTGTCACCTCATTCTCCTTCACCTTCCACCACCATGTCTCCATTGTCACCTCAGTCTTCTTCATACTCTACTGCAGGCTCATCAACCTTCCTAACTTTTGAAGGCTCATAACCCACACTTATAATTGACTTGCCACCTATTCAGGAACCATCCAAGCCAATTAGACAAAGGCAGAAACCTTCTTATCTGAATGACTACTATGGCAATGTTCTTATAAATTTTTCTTCTTCTACTACCAGTACTTCTCATCCTATTCAGCATTCCTTTTTTTTGATTTGTTGTCTCCTGAGTATAAAGCATATGCTTTAAACATTAGTATGCATTCTGGTCCTACAACTTATCAGGAGGCATCACAGCATGAGTGTTGGTGTCATGCTATGCATCAAGAGTTGGATGCCCTTAATGCTGATAAAACTTGGTCCTTAGTGTCTTTACCTGCAAGCAAGATGCTGGATGCAAAGGGGTATACAGAATCAAACATAGGGCTGATGGTACTGTGGAATATTATAAGGCCCTGTTGGTGGCTAAAGACTTTACACAGCAGTTTGACATTGAATACACAGACACTTTCTCACCTGTGGCCAAGCTCACCACAGTAAGATTGGCATTGGCATTAGCAGCAAGTAAAGACTGGTTCATCCACCAATTGGATATCAACAATGCCTTCCACCATAGAGACCTTTCTGAGGAAATTTACATGGAGCTTCCTCCAGCCTCTCATTCTCAGCTCCAAATACAGCATGCAAACTTCAAAAATCCTTATATGGTCGGAAGCAAACAAGCAGACAATGGAATGAGAAGCTTACTAAGGCCCTTCTCATCAAGAACACAAACAACCTCATCATGACCATTCCCTTTTCACCAAAGACAATTCTGATGCCTTTGTGGTTCTTCTTGTCTATGTTGATGATTGTGACTAACTTCTCATTGCCAGCTATTCAGCAGTTGAAGGCTTATCCTTATAACACTTTCCAGATTAAGGACCTTGGTGACTTGAATTACATATTGGGCATTGAGGTTGCTAGATCAAGGGAGCATTGCTTTCTGTCAAAGGAAATATGCCATGGAACTATTAGATCACACAGTATTTCTTGGGCCAAAACCTGCCAAAACGCCAATGGACAAAGGCATCAAGTTACAACACAATGATTCAGCTTTAATTGAGGATGTAGCAGATACAGAGTCTTATTGGCAAGCTATTGTACTTAACCATTAGAAGACCTGACATTGCCTTTGATGTACATCAACTGTCTCAATTTTTGGATTCACCCACTAAAGCATATCTCAAGGTAGTTCACAAGTTGTTACGTTACATCAAGGGAACTGCAAGACAAGGCCTATATTTTCCTAAGAACGAAGAACTCAGACTCAAAGCTTTTGTAGATGCAGGTTGGCAGCCAAGAGACTACGAGATCAATTACAAGTTTTTGCATGTTCTTAGGGGAATCCTTAGTATCCTGGAAGGCAAAGAAGCAAACCACTGATTATATGGCACTTGTAGCTCCCACTTGTGAGGTACAGTGGCTACTATATCTACTGAGGGATTTGAAGGTGAAACATGAAGGTCCAATTGAGTTGTTTCGTGATAGCAGAAGCGCACTTTACATAGTTGAAAACCCTGTTTTCCATGAGAGAACTAAGCATATATAAATAGACTGCCATATTATGAGGCAGAAGTACTTGGAGGGTGTTTGTTAAGCCCGTGCCTGTGAGAACTAGCCATCATCTTGCTGATATCTTTACTAAGGCATTGGATATTCAAAGGATGAACAATCTGACTGTAGCACTTGGCCTCTGCAACATGTTTGCACAGACAGATTTAAGGCGGGTGTTAAAACTGCTGCAAAGTGCAAGAAACACAGCAGCAAGCAAGAAGCACAAATGCGAGCTCAAGTAACTGCTGAAGAATTGGATCAGCTGGAAGTAAATTGAAAGCAAATAGATGACAATAGATAGCTGAGATTGCAACCTTGAATGGCAGAGATTGAAAAACCAGCAGCTACATGGATCAATCAAGAAGAGTTAGCTGGAAGAAGAAGACTTGCAGGGTGTTGGCGGGCAGTTTAAATAAGCAAGTGAAATGACAATTTTGTCTCTCTGTAAATAGGGCTGTAAAAGTTAGTTAAGGGATATTCTTGTTATTTTACCACCTTTTTCCTTTCCCCCTTGTTCCAAGTCTGCATAAATCAATTAAGCAGCTACATTTGATGCTAGTTGGTTGTGATTTTCAAGTTGAAATAGAAAAGTTTCTTTATTCTCTTAATCTTTCTTGATCCTTCCTTCACGCTTGCTTTGAATTCATATTGGTTCAATTGTTACTTTGTTGAATTAGTTAATTGAGTTCCTAGTTATATGATCAAGTAGTTAATCGTTCAATTTTGTCACGCATTGCTGAGGTGGCAGGACTCAGCAGCTCGGCCCCAAGCCCAAACAGGCACTTGCCAGTTAGCAGTCTTAGCCATGCATCATGACAGATGGCACCATGTGGCGGCCAAGTAGGAGAGAATAGCCAGCGAGACAACACATGTCATCACCTCATAGCTCCTCCGCATGCCTTAGCCCCTCCAAATGCATAAAAGGAAAGCCGCCTCCTGGCGAAAGGAGGGGCGGGGGTGTGTGGAGTCAATCAACAACAGAAAAACCTCAAGATATGTTATTCTGCCATATCTCTTTAACATACCACTATGTCTATACTAATGTCTAACTTGAGCGTTGAAGGGTCTCTTTCGGGAGTAATAACTCTGGGACCTGTAACATCGTTTATCTCACGCATGTTTCTTAGAACGTTATTTTGGTGACCAATTATGTCTACACGAGGCTACCAATTGAATCATCTTTGGCCCTCACGAGAATTCAAATTCATCACACACATATTGACAGTTATCAATACTATATTCTTTTGGCCTTCAACATGATTTTTCACCATTCACAGACAGCTTCGGAAGCCTCATTATAACACGAACCACATCATCGATAGGTATAAATAGACACTTAAAAAAAACTAATTTAGACCAGAAATTTTATTATGGTCATTTACTAAATAGTGACCCAATAAAATGATGACAAAGGGTCTGCGTTGAGCTCATTTCTTTTTGCAGTTGTCCTTGACGAGTTGTCAAAGACAATACATGGCGCAGTTCTGTGGCGTATGCTTTTTGCTGACGATATTGTATTAGTCGTAGAGAATAGACATTCCCTGAGTATAAGACTAGAACAATGGAGAGGTGTTTTAGAGAGAAAAGGCTTAAGGTTTAGCCGTTCTAAGACCGAGTATCTGCACTGCGACTTCAGCGGCGTAGCCGATAGTGAGAATAATCAGCTCTCCATCGATGGTCAAGTGGTACCTCATGTAAGTAAGTTTAAGTATCTAGGATCATTTGTGCAGCAGAATGGGGACATAAATAGTGATGTAGCACATCGAGTTCAAGCAGACTGGAGTAGATGGAGGGCGACCTTAGGAGTGCTGTGTGACAAGAATTTTCCAACTAAATTAAAGGGAAAATTTTATAGGGTGGCAGTGCGACCAGTAATGCTA
The DNA here is from genome assembly GCA_036186865.1 of Eustoma russellianum. Classification (NCBI taxonomy): domain Eukaryota; kingdom Viridiplantae; phylum Streptophyta; class Magnoliopsida; order Gentianales; family Gentianaceae; genus Eustoma; species Eustoma russellianum. The sequence continues at coordinate 25,239,613 of AP025059.1, forward strand.
TATGGGATTGACTGCTGGGCCATCAAGAGGTCACAATTGTAGAAGATGGAAGTGGCAGAGATGAAGATGTTGAGGTGGATGTGTGGGCATACAAGACTAGACCGAATTAGAAACGAGGTGTTTCAAGAAAGGTTAGGCGTGTCTAGTATAGCATATAAGATAAGGGAGGGAAGAATGAGATGGTTTGGGCATGTCAAGCGGAGACAGACAACGGAGTTAGTTTGAGCAATTGAAAGCCTCATTGTAGAGGGGAACAGGAGTAAAGACATGCCTAAACTGATTTGGGATGAGCAGATGAGGCACGACCTACTAGATTTGCACCTCTCTGAGGACATGGTCCAGGATAGGAGTTCATGGAGACATAAGATTAAGGTTAACAAGGTATAGGTCATATATAGGGACATCTTAGAGTATATTTAGGGACATAGATAGGCGTAGACACTATCTACCCTTCAGGTTGATTGTGCACTTGTTTGCTTATGTTTTACCGTCGTTTTGCATTACATGTACATATACACATTATGTGTATTTTAATATCGAAAGCCGCTTCTTTGTATTTCCTGAATTCCCTCACTAACACACTGACACCTTATATCTCTACTATTATGCCCTTTATGCAGGTACATATAGAGCCGGAGGTCTCACCGGAAGCAGACTCTCTATCCCTTGGGACAGAGGTATTGTCTGCCTACCACTTACCTTTCCCAGACCCTAACGATAGCTTTTGCTATCGTTGGGATATACTGGGTACGGATGATGATGATAATGATGAAATAAGTTTTATCTACATGCAAGAAAGGGAGTGATTGACCAAAACAAGGGGTCCATAAATTTTCTACGCATTTCATTGGTCAATGACCAATTAATCATACTTGGTCATTGACCATTGTAAAATTTGTGAATTCAGCCTCGTGGGGCAACACCAAACCATTTCCTCACATTCAGAGTATGCTGTTGCTTTTTAAATTTGGCTAATCTTTTAATTTCCCGGGGGCGCTAACTCATCAAGTTCATGAATATACGCAATTCCCGCTCCTTACGATGATTCTTGCTATAGATGATCAAGCTTTGCACTTTTACTTCACTTTGAATGTATTCCAGGTCGGATAAATTTCCCACACACTGTTTCCGGCAGTAATTGTATTAGATCATGTAAACAAACGTAGACGAGCTGCGCGCACACATGTGTATATAAAGACACATATTCATATGTATATATAATTGTGTGTGTATATACACATACATACATATATAGACACATACACATATATATGTACATATAAACATGTAGTTATGCGTATATATATGCAAATATATATATATATATATATATATATATATATGTATGTATGTATGCATGCATATATGTGTGTATCTATGTATTCATATGCAAATACATTTACATATATGTGTATCTATATACATGTACACACATGCAATATGTATATGTGTGTATATATATATATATGTATTTATGTATGTATTTGTGTATGCATATATGTGTGTGTATGTCTATATATATACATTATATATGTGTGTGTGCGCGTACATATAGATATACACATATACTCATTTATATTCATATATAAACACACACACACAAATATATATATATATATATATATATATATATATATATATATATATATATATATATATATATATATATCGACATACACTAGTACAGTCGGAGAGAAAATATAAAAGGCCTTCTATTATCTTAAATAAGCTGTATAAGGAATAGTTTCTGTTGAAGTTCATATCTGATATAAATAAATTTATACCACATAAACGATATGGTCGTTTTAAAATATTGCACTAACGTTTTATTCATATGCATATACTTTGTGCGTGATTGGTTAAAATTACATTTTAAGATGATTATTAATTACTTCATATAAATTATAATATTTTTAGTACAAAAAGTTTGCCTGGGCTCAAAATCAAAATCCTATATTGTGATAATGCAATTGGTTATAACAATAATAACAATGCTCAATTTTTATTTTTTTCAAGTAGTGATAATGCGATTTATTAACAGTGAAAAAAAATTACTACTTATAAAAAAAGGAACAAAAAGGCATTTACTCAGAATAATTTACTACTGGCATGAAAAAAGATTAATTTACTACTCTCTTGGTTTTTGCATTTGATAGGTGTATAAACCTTAAGGTCTCTTGAGGTTACAATTACCAAGAATCGCGGAAATAACAAACACCGAAATTAAATGTTTAAAAATGTTATGGTGATCATTGAATGAATCTTAATAGTTATTAATTATCAATAAAAAATAATAATCGATGGCAAACCTCTTGTTTGCACAATCGCATAATCAAAACGTCGCCAGCACCGGAAGAAGATGATGCAGGGATTTCATTCCGGACCGCCAATAGTGTCGTTTGAGATCTCTGTACATCTTGGTGTTATTAGGATGTATCGATAACCTTGAGCTGTGAGTTTCCTGCAAAATTTCTCTTCTAAGTTCATTTACATCAGACACACATAATCTTCCTCTGAACCATATGCTCCCATCCTCATTGACTTCAAATCCCTTAACATGATCATGTTTCATCCTTTTCGCAATCTCACTTAGGGACTTATCATTCTTCTGAGTCTCTTTTACCCGGTCAATCATACTCGGTGTGATGGCCAATGCTGTCAAAACGTTCACTGTGGAGTCAATTAAATCTAAATCGAATTCTTCCATTTCTCTTTCCAAGGGTGATTGTCGCGCATGGCTGGACTTCCTGCTTAATGCACCACCCATTTTATTAGCCTTTCCTGGGTGGTAATGGATGGTCAAATCGTAGTCCTTTAGTAGTTCCAACCATCTTCGCTGCCTTATATTTAGCTGTCTCGAGGCATACGTGATAACTCGTCCGTGTTGCATCAAAACACAACCTAGACCATTCTTCGATGCATCGCTATTGTCGAGAATCCCTTGCTAACTTCTTGTAATAACTAGCTGGACACAAGAAACTCCGCACTTCAGTGACATTCGTGGTCTAGACCATTCGGTGATAGCTTCAACTTTCTTTGAATTGACCGCAATCCCATTGGAAGTTTATATCTTCCATCTCAGTATTATTAACCGTCACTTGTTTTAGTCGACAACCAATGTTGGCGTGATACTTGGCAAATCAGTACATTCCCAATACGACGTCGAAATCGTACACCTGGATAGGAATCAATATGGCGGAGAACATTTGCTCTCCGGCTGCTTGGACACGGTACGGAGTCTCAAACCATTCTCATACCATGTCCGTGGCTTCCTAAATATCAGTGTCAATCACGACACAGACGTGGGCGTTCGTCCTCGGCTTCGCCCTCGGCCGCTGAGCCGCTTTTCCTGGAGCATTCTTCGTTATCTCTGGGCAATCTCTAATAAGGTGGCCCACCTGTCCGCATCGATAACATGTTCCTGCCAACTTCCTACATTCACTGACATGACTCTTATTGCAGTGCGGCAACCTTTTACAGCCTGTTGTACAACTGGATTCTGCGGTGGGGGTCTCTGAAAATTTCCCGCCAGGCCTCTCTTTGGAATCTTGATTCAACATCCGAGTCTGCCACCAACTCTAGTCTCCTCTCTTGGCCTCTTACCTCTGTCAGAGTATCCTGCACCGGCCTTACTTGCTGCTACTATGCGGAAATCACTCTCGACGTGAAAGCATGCGTCCATCCTGTCCTCGTAGTTTCTCATCCCCGCGTTCACAATTGCTGACTGAATTCTTGAGTACAAACCTCACTCGAACTTTGTCATCTTTAAGCGATTATCAGACATAGTCATAGGAGCGAATTTACCCAAAGCATGAAAACGGTCGACATACTCCGACACTGTCATCGGACCCTGTTTAAGCATGTCAAATGCTCTTATCTTGTCTAAGATTGCTGTCTCGGGCACGTAATACTTTAGAAAGGCATCACAGGATTATTTCCAAGAGATCAGTGGGGTTTGAAATTAAAATTATTACAGTTATATGCGCTCGCACACATCAAAACCAGATCATACCTAGACGCTAGATAATCATCACTTATACTTAAGGATCAAACTTAAGGGAAAATAACATCTTAAATGGCTAAAAGATCATGATCCTAAGTTTCCGAGATAGATCTGAAGCCCAGGCTCTAATACTACCTGTAGCGCCCTGGCTCGATACTAGACATCGGTACCAGTGCACCTGTCGTAGTTTGCTACGAGAACTACGAAGCGTCGAAGCAGATCAAGCACACGTCATCCATGACATAAGATAAATCAGGAAAAACGTCGTAAAATTTAAACTTCAATAATAACGATATACCCAAAGAAATACAGCGGAATTAAAACGTGTCTGATGCAATGCCTAACGTATCCTCCAATACAAATTGTTAAACATCAAGTCTTTCAACTTAAAAGAGAATGAACAGAAATTTATCTCCTTCAGTGACCATCATCCCAATGAGCCCACTCGCCGCCGTCTTCTACAAAGATCATTTCGTACTCTGGCTCGCCTGAAAAGAAGATGAAGTATCTATTCTTAGCGAAAATATTGCCAACAAGTAACCCGTCTATACACCTTACGGGACCACACACGACGAGTCACCAGTATACATATCATTGCCCAAAATAAGTTGCTCGGGTTGGCAAATAACATCTTTATAACAAATCATCAAAACCAAATAAATCACATAAATGATACGTGAACACGAAACAAACATATATCTGGTATAACATACTACATAAACAAATCATTGCGAATGTCAACTCTTGCATTTCAAGTCTTATGCTTTGTGACACATGATGCATGTACTCCTTTAAAACCATACACAACACCCATGCATATGTCTTCTTTCGTAAACATGTCATGCATGTCGTTTCACAAAAACTTTTCACCATTCTTCTTATCATATTATTCGTGTAGTAGAACTTTATACATTGTGGTTGATCAATCAACAGCAAACAGAACTTTATACCTCGTGCTGAAAGGTCCACGGCCCTATAACATAACTTTATACCCCGTGCTGATAGGTCCACGGCCCCATAATATAACTTTATACCCTGCTGTTGATTCACAGGTCACGCTTTTATACCCTGCTACCGCAGGCGTGACTTTTATACCCTGCGATCACCCAGCAGCCATAGCTTGTCTTTCAAAAACTTTTTTCTTTTGCAAACACTTGTTCTTTCGCAAAACAAATCTCATGTTGAAATGCAAAGTGTTCATATCGTGATGAAAAATGCTGATGTTACGTCATATCAAACATGTAAACATACACACACACGCTTTGCATATCAAGTACAAGATCCTGAACCTCACACTCCACGCTCGTACCCTTTCAGGTCATTTTGTATTACAAATACACGTCGGATCCATTCTTAACCTTACTCATTCACACTTAACATTTACGACTTAAGTACACCTCAAATACCCTCGTAGTTTATGAGCAAAGGAAGAGAATAAAGGCATCTCACACTCATGGTGCGCTTAATGTGTCAAAAGGGACTTCTAGTACACTTGGAACGCCTTCAAGAGGCGCCTAATGTGACATAAAGCACCTATTCTGGCGTTCGAAGTGTTCTGGAATGTGCTGGTATACATCGAACGCCTACATGAAGCGCTTCAAGTGACATCGAACACCTTTTGAGGTGTTCGAAGTTTTTTGGAATGTGCTGTGACACATCGAACGCCTACATAAGGCGATTCAAGTGACATCGAACACCTTCTGAGGTGTTCGAAGTATTATGGAATGTGCTGTGACACATTGAACGCCTACTTTAGGCACCTCATGTGACATTGAGTGCCTAAAGTAGGCGTTCGAAGTGCACTGTCGACTTCCAAAAATGAAAATTTCTGCATCAACTTTCCTCCTTCACTCCTTTCATCTTAACACCTAAAATTCAACCTTATTACTTGGATCCATCATGCATAACACACCACTAACATCGATTGATCCTTAAGCATATCAAATCACGCTCACTCTAAGCCTTCCATCATTCACATCTTCCAATATATACCAAACCTTCTAACATAACAGATCTCCAGTCCATGATTCAACCCTTCAAATCTTCTACAGATCCACTCATATCATCTAAGGTACAGTTAACAAACACAAGAACGTATAACAAGACGATAAACACATCACGGATGGAATTTTTATGGGCGTGTTTGACAACACCAAAGCACCGCACAACTATTCTCAGAAATTGGCCCAAAGAATATGACTTTACCCAATCACAATAACACAATACATAAAAGTATAGCATCTAACATAATCACATCGAAATTACCAATGTGTGTGATCCAATTTTCTCTTTATAAGAACATAGGGCCTATTGAATCAAAATTTGCGTAAAGATTATAGAAAGATTACTTGCCTTTGTTTCTAGATAATCTTACGATAATCAAGTTAAGCTTTGAGACGGATTGCTCCTAAGATTGCTCGTGGTTTCTTTTTCTTTCTTTTCTCTCCTCTTCTCCTTCTCCTTTCCTCCAGCCGTTTTCTCTCCTCTTTTCCTTTGGTAACCGCCATTTAATGGCCTTAATGGGGGGGAGTTATTCATGATTTGACTAACTCCCTCGACATTTAGTTGGGGGAAGGGCAATTTTGGTAATTTTAGTTCAATTTTCTTAATTTCAACTTTTTGATTATTTTTCCACCCACAATTCATTTAACTAAGCCTCATAAAATATAAATTTACTAAAATTATATTTTAAGTTGTTTCCTAATTATTAAAAGTCGGACTTAAAAGTTACGGGGTATGATCGGGATGATGTAACAACAATAACCTGTCAGGCAAACATCTCTCCTCACGTGAGTGTCACACCCTCTCTGCTCCCACACACCAACTCGAAAACACCACCTAATCCTGCAAACACCAAGCTGTCAGCTCCTCTGGCACCTTCTACAACAAAAGTTGACAGTTGCTAAATTCAAATAACCCTACCCTCCCCCTAGTAGCCCACCCACCAATCATCTTAAACAACCGACACAACAGCTCAGCCAGCACAAGGCAGAGCTTGGAATTCTCTTTTTGGAAATGAAAGCGTGAGCATGGCTTCAGACTTAAAAAATAGAAGTGTGCACACTGGAAAAGGTGTACATAAACATTGATGAGAAGCACAATAATGATGAGGTAGATCGCTGTCTGTAGGATGCTTTGTCGGACGATTCCCACGTTGTCAAGCAGTGCAAAACCTTTCCAAAATCCTGGAAGGCAAAGCACAAAGTGGAATTCCATGCATCTGGATAGATTATTTTCAAATTCGAGTCAGCTAATGAGATGGAGGAGAATCTCTGTGCAGGGCCATACTTTATGTATGGGAGGTCTCTTATCCTCAAGAAAGTGCAAAGATTTTTCACCTTCGGAGCAATTGAAATGGCACAAGTCCCAGTTTGGGTGAAATTTTCCAACTTACCAGTCACGCTCTGGATGGACCAGGTCCTCTCAGGTACTTGTTCCCAGCTCAGCACGCCGCTGTATGCAGACCAACTCACAGCAAAAATGACCACCTGGAACTTTGCTCGTGCGCTAGTTGAAGTGGATCTTAGCAAGGAGCTATTGAGCTCAGTAGATTTGGTGTAACCGAATGGCATCATAATTGTTTAGAAAGTGGAGTATGAAAGGTTGCCGATGTTCTACAGAGACTGCATACAGCTCGGCCGCAGTGAAGCCTGTCTTCCCAGCAAATTTCGATGAATCCTAACTCTACTGACCTCCATACAATCCAGGTCAGCTCGGCACAACCCAGGTCAGCTCAGCCACCTCACTTAACACTTGTTCCCTCTATCCCCTTAACAAAAAACCAGCAGACCTGGGCCCAGCTCAGCTCGGCCTCAACAACCCAGCTCAGCCCTGACACAAAATGCCACGTCAAACCACAAAGGCCAACCAGACATTGCCCGACCATCCACTAGTTCAGCTCGGCCCACTACCAACTCAACCCCATCACCCATCCCACCTCAACCAACCTGCAACTCATCTTCGTTGTCCACCACCTCGGCCCAGCAGCCCAACACAACCTGTTTTGAGGCCAGCTCAGGAAACCCGGAAATGGGCCTTGATGTACCTTAACATGGTATTGTACAAACAAAGGAAGGCACTTTGGTCTAGCCTGAGGTCAGCTTGGCCAACCCAGCTCAGACTACACAGAATAATGTTTACCTGGAGCACCATGTTGAAAGAATTAACTCTCTGCTTCAGGATGGCTTCACAGAGGTTATCTTCAATTCGAAGGCCCAGGCCTTAAGGAAAAAACTTAAAGATCCTCATGGCAAGGCGAAGGTATGAACGATAATCTAACCTCTGTGATCATTAGTTTTCAAAACATTTGGGCATGTAACAAGCCCCTAAAGCAAAATGGATTCTATAATTTTGTCAAAAGACATAGTGTAAACATCCTTGGATTACTAGAAACAAAATTTAACACAAGAATGTATCTAGTCTTACGACAAAAGTTTGCAGTTAGGATTTTGTAAATAATTTTGTCGCCCATGAAGGCAAGAGAATTTTTTTAGGATGAAATCCAACATCCGTTGATGTTCAGGTCAGCTTAGTAGACCCACAGGCCATACATTGCACAATTGTATCTAAGGTGACCAGACTGATCTTGTCAGCCACCCTAGTTTATAGATTTAATAGGATTGTGGACATGCGTACGTTATAGAGCAAGCTTCTCAACCAGACCAGGAACAGAATAACCATTCGATAGTCCTGGGAGATTTCAACTGCATCCTAGGTGAAGAAGAGCAAATTGTAGGCAGGTCAGTAACTAACTACGAAATGCAGGACCAAATCAGCTGCTTCCTCTAGAGTAGACTGATGGAGATCACCTCATCAGGCTGCTTTCATACTTAGGATAACGGCTCTGTCAAATCTAGGATGGACAGAGTCATCGCCAATGCTGCCTTCCTAGATACATTCCCCACAACAAAGGTACACTTCTTTCCCACAGGATGCCTCTCTGACCAATCTCCTAGTGTCCTCTACCTTGATCAATCCAGGGCAGCAGTAAGAAGCTCCTTCAAGTTCTTCAACATGTAGGCTGATCATGAGGACTTCCTTCCTCTTGTTAGTTTGCATTGGAGACAAAGGGTATATGCCTCAGCAATGTTTCAGATATGTAAGAAGCTGAAAACCCTAAAAGGTCCCCTGAGGGGCCTAAACAGGAAATCCTTCTCACAATATCTCTAGCCGAGCTGACCTGGCTGAGGAAGAGCTGAAGAACGTGCAGGAGTTTTCAGACAATAATTAGGGCACCCCTAAATGGAAGTCCAAGCTGCAGGAACAAAGGCACCTTACTTCCAACCTGAAGGAGGCAGAAAGAAAATACTTTACTCATCTTGCCAAGTGTAACTATTTAATTTTGAGCTATATGAACACAAAATTCTTTCACTCTATAATTAAAAGGAACAGGTCAAGTAACACCATATGGGAGTTCAGCTAGTTGGGGGCACTGCGTCATCATCCATAGAGCAAGCAGTCCAGTGTTTTGTTCAGTTCTTCACTGACCTGCTCGACTAAACTCAGCCCGTGCAGGCCATCAATATGCAAGTTCTAAATATAGGCCCACTGCTATCACCTCAACATGTTGACTCTCTTACTGTTCCTATCTTGGAGGCTGAGATCAAAGCAGCTCTGCTCTCCATTGGTAGAGACGAATCTCTGGGTCCTGATGGATACACATCTAAATTCTTCATCAACGTTTGAGAAATAGTAGGGCTTGACCTTGTTGATGCGGTACATTAATTCTTTAAGAATGGGGTGTTGCTGAAGCAGTTAAACCATGCCATCATTGCTTTGGTTCCAAAATCTGCTCATGTCAAGAGAGTTGAGTACTACATGCCCATCTCCTACTAGAATGTCATATATAAGATTATATCTAAGATACTCGCTATAAGAATGACGGTAGTCATGACCTCCTTCATGGACCCAGCTCATGCAGGCTTCCTTAAGGACAGATCCATGATGGAAAATATATTCCTGGTGCAGAAATTGATTAGAGAATATGGAAAAAAGAGAACTAGTCCTAAATGCATGCTAAAAGTAGACATCAGGAAAGCTTTTGACTCTATCAGCTGGTCCTTTCTTAAGGACATGCTTCTTGGTCTCGCCTTCCCTACCGTTTTCACTAGATGGATTATAGAGTGCGTGGCCTCCACTTCGTATTCTATCTCGCTCAACAGCAGACCTTATGGACACTTTCAGGGTAAACGAGGGCTCAGGCAAGGGGACCCAATATCTCCTTTACTGTTTGTAATATGCATGGAGTACCTCTCATGACTCTTACGACAGTTACACCATGACAGAGAATTCCACTTTCATGCAGGCTTTACTGAGCAGAAAATCACACACCTCAGCTTTGCAGGTGACCTCATCCTCTTCTCCCGAGGTGATGCCAGCTCACTGCAAAGAATCATGGAGGCACAAAATATCTTTGGTGAATGCTCAGGGCTTAGGGCCAACCTGAACAAGTCTCAGTTATTCCATGCAGGACTTGGTCAGGACACCAGCTGGTTGCAGGTCAGCATAGGGATCTCAGCTGGAACTATACCTTTCAGATATCTAGGCATACCCATTGCTGGACACAAGCTCAGGTGCACCCACTACAGTCCTTTCATCAAGAAACCGATGGACAAAATGGGAATATGGAATACGAATATTCTTTCATATGCTGGCGGACTACAATTGAGTAAATCAGTGCTGCAAGGAGTAACTTGTTTCTCGTTGAGTGCTCTACCTATACCGAAAAAAGTCAAGTTCTTTGTAAATAGAATTTGCCTCCACTTCCTACAGGAAAACTCCATGCTAGGGGCCAGAAGGGCTTGGGTATCCTGGGCTCAGATCAGCATGCCTAAAGAAGAAGGGGTCTAGAGTTCTTCAGTTGAAGGCGTGGAATCTAGCACTGCTAGCCAAACACTTATAGGACATCCAGCATAAGAAGGACTCACTATGGGTACAGTGGATGAATCATAAGTACAAGTTACACACCTCGTTATGGATAAGAGCAGGACGCAACACAGACTCAACCTCTCGTGAAGAAACTACTGGAGATCAAAGACAAACTGCTAGTCAGCTTAGACTCTTACAGCTCGGATGTAGACGTACTTACTTCCTGGACGATGGAAGGGATCCTTAAACCTCATCTGGCGTGTGATCAATTCAGGAAGAAAGGCAGGAAAGTCAATTAGGCCAAGATAGTATGGGATTCAGCTGCGACTCCTTAACACTCGTTTACGCTATGGCTGGCTGGGCTGAAAAAAATGGCCACCAAAGACATCCTAGAGTACTTAAATGATGTTGCATGCCAACTCTTCTATGAGGGACAAAAGACATTACATCACCTTTTCTTCTCCTGCTCAGCCACCAGGCAGGTTTAGAATTCTATCTCGGCATGGATTGGGATTCCAAGGGGACTTGCTACAGTCCATAGAGTGATGTCCTGGGCCTCACGCAAGCTAAAAGGGAAGGCACTCAAAGCCAATGCAGCAAAAATTGCCTTGGCAGCTATGGTATACCACATATGGCAGGCACGAAATACATACATTTTTGAAAATTCAGCTTTTGTATGTATGGATGTAGTACATAGAATACACACTCGTGTATAGAGTAATATATAAGCTCTTCTCCCATATTTTAGATGTAGACGATGCTACTATTAGTTAAAATAGCTTACATTACTAAATAGTGCATGTAGATTGGCAAACCGTTCTACAAGTAGGGCTATTGTATGGGATACATCCCTTTGATGTTTGACATTCAGGCAATACAAATTTGCATTTCATCAAAAAACTGTCAGATGTCAATTATTCTTTATCTTATTGATCTATAAACGCATAATAGTTATTTATTAACCATCGTAAAAATTTACTTAAATAGTTAGTAAGAAACTACTCTTTCGTTATCTTTTAGAAATATATGGTGCAAATATTACGGTATAGTGTGAAATCTCATTAACGTAAGTATACATATATGGCTGTTGTTTATACTGATGCATAAGCACTTATTAAGATAAAATGGCATTATTCTTTGTCCAAGTGAACCTGATAATTAAAAGATATCTTGGAGAAGCAGATTTAGAAAGATAGACTTGGAGAAACAAGAAAGATGCTGATTAGATTGAAACAAACAAACAAACTAGAGTACAGTAGCTTTATAGAAAATATAGGTACTACAACCAAACACAATACAAGGATAAATATTCTAGCTTAAACATGAATTTTCGAAAATCATTTAGGTCTAATGCTTCTTAAATGAAAATGGAAATATAAAAAGTGTTCAAAAAAGTAGAGCTGCAAAAGTACAAATGGCTGGAATAAAGAAAACTAGGGTGCTTCCATGTCATCTTGCACCAACTTTTCATGATTCTCTCATATTTCAAGACCTGAAAGCAATAAATAATAATATCATTAATATTTATCCTTTTTATCCTTTTTTTCCCTCATACTTCAAATGAAAAAAAAAATAGCTGGTAATAAAGGTTGAAATTTCACTCACCAAAACTGGGCTATTCTGAAGAATTAGTAAGAAATCCTGCTGCTGATGGATTCCCTGGGTGCATTGCATCTGAAACATTCTGTCCTGCTAGCAAAATTGTGTTCATTGCATCCCGACCTGTCCATGAAATCCAAGACACTATCAGAGAGAGAGAGAGAAATTAAAAAAGCTTTTCCCTTTATTGCATAGTCATTTCAATCTTCCCGTTGAGGGTGGAATAATAGTCTATCATGTTACTGATGGATGATCGAAGTATTCATCTTGCTGTAGGAATTAACAAACTATCTTAACCAATCAAATGTAAGAACCATAATAAAATGGTGGCAGAAAGATGGCGCACGTACCATTTTTCCATTTTATTACCATGCATACTAGATATTGATTCCTCTACCCATCTCTAATCATCACATGGCTTGTCTCTAGTAACATTTAATTGGTTGGTGAATTAATTACTTTTTTCCCTTAAGGTTTGAGTGTTGTTAGCACGAAATATCGAAATCTATTATAATTACAAAGCTTATCCATGTTGTGTTTATTTGTCACAGAAAGTGTATTTTGTGGAATTATAGAATTATGTAACTCACGGTATTATTTAACACGGGTTCACAATATCTGACCACGACGATAACATTACTCTATAGTTCTAGAGTCTTTCATCTATGACAGTGTAGAGGATTAGATGTATATGAACAACCATACTCATGTATTAAAAACACATTAAATTTAAAATACAATATGTAATTACGACAGTTCGCACTTCCTGCAGCAACCTTCGACATTTGTATAAATAATGTGACTAACTCTTTAATTAGCATAAGATCTACCTGGTGCAAATCCAGTCACCAGACTTCCAACCAGAGCGGCCACCGCCGCTGCTGCCTGCACCACCACCACCAAAGAACCCTCTTGGTCTTGGGATATGATCATTATCAAAGCCCATACCGGAGGACTCATCTTTGAGAGCCCCACACTTGAAGCAGCTGGAACGGCTAGCAAAGTTGTGGGCTCCACAGTTCCCTAAACTGCAATACCAATCTCCAGGCCTAACATCTGGCCCTGAGAATGCAAATGGGGAGGAGCTTCCTCTCCCCATGAAGCTTCCGAAATCGCCCAGATCAACACCGGCGGTTCGTGGCTCGCCGCACCGGTGGCATGAGTCTCTTCTTTGGAAATTCAAGTGCTGGCATGCCCTGCAGTTCCAATCTCCTGGCCTGCTCATTTTTTCTGCGTAGGAAAAGACCCGAAAGGAAAATAAGAAAACTAAGAAAACAAAAGAATGCAACTCAGTCAGCATTGAGGTCATGCATTAATGTAATCTTACGCAGGAATCAAATTCATGCATTACGGAAAATCATATAGTACTTTTCTTTTAAGAATATTGTGTTGTTATGTTACCAAATTCACTATGATAATATTTTTAAGATGGAAAATATGTAGTAAGGTGTGTGAAAAAAACTTGTAAGAAAGCTCTAATCTTACATTAGAGAAGTAGATAAGTAAAGAATGGTATGCTAAATAACAAGTAAAGCTTGTTGGATGTAGTAATATGTATTTCATCTAACAAAAGAAAAAACCATTTGTTCGATGAATATTTCAAGCATGGAAGCCTAAATTCTTCCTTCCATGAAGAAAGGAAAGCGGAAAACAGTTAGGAAAAAGTGGCTGAGTACCTTAATAAATAAGAATTTGCTGGAAAAATGGAGTTGGAGCAGGAGAAGAAATATAGGGTTAAGGACACTTGAGGATCTTATTATGGAATGGGAGGGTGGGTTATATACATGGTTTCTCCTCGAGAATCGAGGAGATTGAGGCAGCTGTGAAGGAATATGGAAGTGCTTTTTTCGTATTCTCGGTTACATTCTTCAATACAGAATCAATGAATATGCTTTAAAGCAAAAGGAAAAGTAGTAAAGTTAAATTAAGGGAGGATTTCGAAGATGTAATTTTTGTGTAATTTGAGAAAGCTCTGTATATAGCTTCTTTTAAGGCTTTAGATGTGAGTAATGCATGAATTTTGAACGCATACCAACAAATTCTCTTCTGACACCCTCAAAAGAACCAAACGGAAACCTTCCTTAAAGGTTCAGCTCCAGACCGATGCCTCCCTTCTAACATATAGCTGTATTTATGTAAATCTAAAAACAGGTTACATCATATGTCGTCTTATTTATGCACATCCAAAGATGTGTTCATTATACATCGTTAATTGACGAACATTATAACATGTTATAATGTGCATGAATATATTGTCATATTGAAATGCAATCCTAGACGGTTTATTCATTTTAAAGTGGCCTGTAAAATACAATAGGACAAATAAGAAACAAAATAGTATAATTATCATCCGAAGACTGTTGATCGCCATTTATTTTTGTTTGCCATATAACATAAACAAACAGTTCAAGCATACATATGTATGCACGATTACATACATACACATATACATGTTAAAATATATATATAAAGCATAAGTACAAAGTATGCATTACTTAGATTATAGTAATACTTAATTTTGCCCCGCCACGCCCTTTTTATGATTTGCTCAGGCTCGTCTCTCGAAAAATGAATAATACATTTAAATAAAAATTCATTATGAGGATGTTTGAGGGCGGGCATGTTTTGTGACATTTAATTCACATGTTCGAACCGCAGAAACAGTCTATTACACAAAGTGTAAAGTAAAGATACGTATATCAAATCATGAAACAGTTCGAATATCCTTTCCCAAACTTAAGCAAACGAAAAAGTCTAATACACCGAGAACGTCTTTTTATGAGTTCGTTCAACGATGGTTTAACCGTGAGGCTTTTCGCTTCATGTTTTTCAGTTGGTACCGCAAATTTTCTGCTTAACATAAAAAAAATGAAGAAGTGGTTTTTATTATCAACTGAATTCCATCTTCATCCAATTTTCGCATTTAACTAGTCCCAAGTTATTTTTATTTTTATTATTGCTAGAAATATCGGTGGTTATCCACATTCGGTTATTGATTTTGGTTTTATCTAAGCATATATAATTAATTTGAATGATTTAATCGTTCCATAAATCGACTAATTGGTGAGTTTGATCGCTTTAGAGATTAATTTACATTATTTGACATGAGATCAATCATTAACGATAAAATACGATTTGCCTTCAAAGTGATTGATTTCTTATTTTAGGAAATTGTTTTTAAGCCGCAATGATTATTCATATCTTGTAATTGCTCTTTCTAGCTTCATACCCACGTATTGCAGGCTATAAATTCAAAAAGAGACCACAATTAAAGTCCAACAACACGTTTGGTGAAATTCCTTCAGCTAGGAAAAATATAAGAACAATCATAAGTCTGTCTGTGTTATAACCTAAGTTATCTCTATGATTATCACAAGCTAAAGAGAAAATATTCTCCACATGCTGAAACTTCTGAACGATTCAATCTTATACAAATCAGCCTCTGAGATGAAAATATTGAGTTTTTGTAAAAGGCCAGAGTAAGCCACAAACGAGAATCATGGAACATCTTGAAATGAAATCTAAATCAAATATTAATTGGGCATAAGGTGTAATTGCTGAGATGGAGGATAAAGTGAAGACAACATCAACGATATTGAGTGAGTCTGTTTGTTGAATGAGTTTTTTTTAGACATTCTATTGTTTCCTATATTAGAATTGCTCAAACCCGTCGATGTTTGCATATATACTGACCAAAATACAAGTGTCATATTTACTTTCTCCACTTTGTTATAATTCATATTTACTACAAAATCTAACAACTGGTATTGCTCCAAATACTAACGTTTCACTAGAAATATTGACTAGTGTTCATGTTGGAATTCAGATGCGCAGAATATAGAATACGGGAGCGTGTGTTTAAAGCATTTAGGAAGCATACATTATAAAATATCGAAGCTTGTATTGTAAAATAAAAGAGCATAAGTTGGACGTTGAACTGTAAAATTGTTTAGACTTCGTCATTTTAAATGTACTCCCTTTTATAAGGCTTAGAAGATGCAAGAAACTTCAAGCCAGCACCTGCTCTCTAACGGCTATATTCTATTTACTATTGTTCTTTAGTCCACTATGCTAGTGGATGTATACAGTGTATTCGTATAAATACATCCCTTTTTTCATATTTTCTGGGTTATGCCATTGCACTGTTTATCTCTTCAGTGCTACCTCTGAGATTCTTGTATCTATGTAAGTTGTTTTAGCTCGGCAATGCTGTCTCTTTGTTGCTCATTGTCAATATCTTTGTTCTGCTGTTGTTACTCTACTCACCACAGCTTGGTACATTCGTTTGTCTTTGCATTTACCTCGTCTCCTTAACTCGGCATTCCATCATTATTGTTCACCTTTATTATCTTCGCTTCATCACCGCAGCTTGGCATTCTTTCCTTCAACTCAATCACTTTATCACCTTGGCCCTTCTCATTTTAGCTCACCTCGGCATTTCTTATTTTGGCCTGGTACATCTGATTCTAGCCCTTCACCTCGGCCCTTTATTACATTACCTCGACATTGTATCGTTTCACCTCGACACTGTATATTTTTAGCTTAACCCTTCATTTCCTTAGCTCGAGCACTTTACTTATGTCCTCGCCTCGGCTTGGCACCTCGGTTCGGTACTCTTTTACTTCTACCTCACTTAAGATTAGCACCTTAGCTCGGTACGCCTTTTACCTCTGATCCTCAACTCGGTATGGCACCTCGGCTCGACACTCTTTTACTTTCTCCATTTCAGCTAGGCACCTTAGCTCGGTATAACAACTCGACTAGTCACTTTGCTTATTTTTGTAGACGATTCTTCAACACTCCCCTTCAAGCTTTGTATATTTATACAGTCAAGATTGACATTTTCTGCAGACTTCACCAACACTCCTCTCAAGCTTGGTGTATTCATGAATACAACCAAGATTGACTTTTCCTTCGTCTCCTTCTAACCATGGTCAGCTAGCTGCTCTCATTAAGTATCTAAAGAAAACTTAGGGCAAAACTTGGAAATATTCATTAGTACAATCATACGTGCATCGGTATATTTGAACCTTTATCATGGGTAGGATAAGATAGTTATTACATTTCTCAGTTAGTTTTTAGAAACTAAATAATGTAGATCCAATTAGTCTAGAATTCATGCAGCAGTATATTTTAGCTTATATGCAAGATTTTGACCATAAAATCTGATCAGAATGAATGTAATTATTTTAAAAATATTACTTATGTCTAAAAACAAATATTCAAGAATATATGTGTTCAGATGTTAGAGGCAAATCTTTTTCATTTAACTAAGGCATTTCAGTTTTATAATTACATGTCCAAACATTCAAGCAAATATATTTGTGTAACTGTTTTTGAAATTTCAAGGATAATAAAGTCATAATGTACTTAGTAGGCATAGTTTTCTCTTAGTTTATATTATTAAGGATACATATAATGTGCACTCCAATATTCCGTTCAGGTCAACACAAGTTATTGTTGATCTTAATTTATTACAGCGTGCACATGTTCTATAAAGCCTCTATGTTTATGGTACTTAGCTCAGCTTAATTCATATTGAACACAATTTTTAATCTATGAATAGGTTGAACTATAGATATTTAGATGCATGGTTATTTCTGAATTGATGCCCAGCTCAACAATAGATAGTCCATTAGGAAAGGGTGTAAACTTTTTCTTAGCATATTTTTAAAACATAAACAAAAAACATTGATATTTGAGAAAGAATTTACCCAAGTAAATAACTCAATATACCTGATTCCATTGGTGCAACATAGTCAGCAGAAATATTTACCTACCTTCAGCTCAGCTTGGTCATTACTTACTGTAGTTGAGTTGAGCTCAGCTCTGCATCTGCTCTGTTTATCATTTTTAGCGTCATAAATTCCTGAAATTATTCAAAGTATACACACACACAAAAAAAAACATATATATATATATATATATATATAAAGCAAACATATATATATACATACATATATATATATATATATATATATATATATATTTCATATTAATGTTACGTTGCCAAGTGGACAATTTGGAAACATGTCAACTGTACTATGACAAGACATGTCAATCCCACTTGAGCAATCACATCACTCCCCTTTTTCTCTCTCTGTACTTATCTTCTTTTTCGTATTCAAAATTTCCAGACAGAAACGAGGAAGGGACTAAGTTAACACTTAGGCAAGCAACACCAAAAAAATATTTTGAAGATTCAATTGCATATTTAAAAGATTTTTTATTTTTGAGAGATTCTGTGATCAAGCGTGTATATTTGAGCAATATTAGATCAAACAATGAAGTCTTTAAAGGCGTTTAAACCATTCAAGAAGATTCTGGCATCACAGCAAAGGCTCTTCAGGCCAAATCAAGAGATAGATTTCTGCATTATGGCAAAGGCCTTATAGATGGCCTATTGAGGAAATAGATTTCAGCTCCATAGCCAAGGCTCTATGAATGGCCTAACAAGAATATTTTAGTTCCGCAACCAAGGCTCTCCTGGCCTAATGAAGATATAGATTTGGTGGGTACATTTGGAGCTTCCTCAGGAAACTTGTATTTGTCTCTCAAATGTTTCTTGGTATGTCTCTGAAGATTATGTGAATGGCTTTAGGAGAAGATTTCAGCTTTGTTGCCAAGGTATCCAGACCTAATGGAGATGTCTCACAGGGATTCATGGCTTTGAAAAACTCAGTGAGATCTGTGTCCATTATTGAAATACGACCTCAGCTCTATGTCTTTGGAAGAGTTAGTTGAATGTGGCACTTCAGCCGTCATAACAAACTTTAATGCTTTAAAGATATGGCACTTAGGTTGACACCGAAATATGTACAGAGTTTTGTAAAATGACACTCAGGCCAATGTTTGAAGAACATGAATCAAGCTTGTTTCTGGATAACAAGTTGATTAAAATTAAGTTACTGTGACCTCTTTAAGATTTCAGCATTTCGACCAAGACTCTCATTGCCTATTCAAAAGGAAGATTTTGGTTTTGTATACCAAGGCTCTTTAAAGCCTGTTCAAAACAAAGATTTTGGACTTATGACAAGGCTCTCCAAAGCTTGTTCAAGACGAAGATTTCAGATTTATGTCAGACTCTCCAAAGCCTGTTCAAGCAGGGTTAGAAAATTTTACAAAGATGTTAGAAAAAATATTTGCACAGTTAGTTGAGAAGAAGACATTCAAAGATGTGATGTTGGAGAAACTTAAACACGTTCCTACCCAAGCAACAGAAATGAATGGCTAGCTTTTTCTCGTTTAAAAGCTTCAGTGCAGACTAGTATGATGACTATTAAGTTTAGGGATTCAACTTCATAGATACACATATACGATACAGGCATAGTCATTTAAACTCAAAACTAAAGGTACATGTGACCGCGTCGTTCGACTGCTGAAAATCAATGTCCATCATCTTGTGGACTCGTGCATTAGGCCATGGTCGATCTCTCTGATTCTGCTGTATGGCTATCGTCAGAGGTACTCTCCGCGGCTCTGGCAATCCCTCACCAGATTGCCTACTTTTCCACAGTTGAAACAGGCCCCCCATCTTCCTCTAGCACTCCCAGGTCTGTCGACGACCACACCCTGGGCAAATAGGAACCTCCGCCGCTGAACTCTCTTACGCTGCGGCTGCTGCTATTGTTGTGGTCGTGGATGTTGGGGCCTGAATGACTGACCCCCTGACTGATGTTTCGGTACCTTGATCCACCTTCCGGATCCACTACCGCTGCTCTCCTCCGAAGGCCTCTTGTTCCTCTCTTCTGCAGCGAGCCACTGCAGGTCAGCCTCAACTCGGTGGCACGCCTCCAATAGCTCACCAAAATTCCTTGCATTAGTATTCACTATCCTTGAGCGAATGCAAGAGTTCATGCCCGCCTCAAACTTTAGTATCTTCAGCCTGGTATCTACCATAGTGGAGGGAACAAAACGCCCCAAAGCATGAAATCTGTCGGCATACTCTGATACAGACTGGCTCCCCTGAGTTAGCGCCTGAAACGTTGCCATCTTCTGCAGCATCGCAGTTGCCGGTACGTAATACCTCTGGAACTCCTCTCTGAAATGGCCCCAAGTAACCGGCTGGGGTAGATTCAACACTGCTCTATTCCACCATTCCTCAGACTACCTCAATGGAAACGACGTAACAACCTCAACCTTAAGCTCATCTGGAACCTGTAGTAGCCGTAAATTATTCTCACCTCCTTCAACCATGCCTCCGCCTTATCCGAATCAGAGCTCCCCTTGAATGTCAGAACATGAGCTCTCTTCTACTTCAAATAAAAATACCGAATACCTAGATGTGGTGGTGGGGGAGGTAGCGTTGGCTGATTCTGCTGTTGCTGTTGTTGAACCAGTACTTGCGCTATCGTCGTAAGCGCATCCGTCAGAGCATAAGGTAGCATATTCTGATCATCACCGTTGGCGTTTCCATTATTATCTCTCTTTGGCGGGATTGTGCTGTAACATTACGATTTAAAAGATTTACACTTTTATAATTCAAGAATAATAATCGAAATTTACAACAATCGGGTCTAAGGCTATGCGAAGGGTGAAAATCAAAACTTACATAGAACAACTGAGTAAAACAGTCTAACAAATTCTAACACGCGTACCCACCCGATCATCTTTAAGTCTCATGTCGCAACTTATTTCTAAATCAATACTTAATATCAATACCCTAAATCTAGAATCGTGATTTATGGGCAAATTCATACTTAATTTCTAAGATCATGGCCTAAATCTATGTTTCCGCCGTGGATCTAGAGTCATGCTGTGATACTACCTGTAGCGACCTGTTCCGAGCCCTAATATTCAAAACGCTTCACCTGTCGTATTTCGCTAAGGAAAGTACAAGGCGTCGAAATCAGGTATTAGTATCCCATCATCAATATAGAGGATGTCAGCTGGAGTTAGATAGTCTGGAGTTTGTTGGGATGTTGATCCCGATTCAGATGAGGGACTTTGACATTATTCTGGGCATGGACTTTATGTCTAAGTATCATGCCACTATTGATTGTCGACAGAAACAGGTCAGCATGAAGAGCTTAAGCATGCTGGAAATTGTCTTTCAGGGAGATTATAAGCTGAAGAAGTTGCCTCAGAAAATATATTTGACTGCAACCCAGGCGTATCAGTCACTAAAGACAGGCGGAGAAGGATTTCTGGTCTACGCCATGGGTACAGAGGAGGAGGTTCCATCCATTGATTTGATTGCGGTGGTAAACAAGTTCAAAGATGTTTCCCGACAAATTGCCAGGGTTGCCACCGAGATGAGAAGTGGAATTTGAAATCAATCTTATACCTGGTGGTGAACCTATTTCCAGAGCATCGTACCATATGGCTCTAGCAGAACTCAAATAATGGAAGGAGCAACTACAATAACTCTTAAACCGTAAGTTTATTCGCCCATGTGTCTCACCCTGGGGAGCTCCTGTGTTATTTGTGAAGAAGAAGGATGAAAGTATGCGATTGTGTATTGGTTATCGTGAGATCAACAAGATCACAATCAAGAACAAGTGTCCTCTGCCTCGGATCGAGGACCTTTTCGATTAGTTAAATGGTGCTAAGGTATTCTCTAAAATTGATCTTCGATCCGGATACCATCAGTTGAGGATTAAAGTAGAGGATGTAGCCAAGACTGCCTTTTATACTAGATATGGCCAATATGAGTTCTTAGTGATGCCATTTGGTTTGACTAATGCTCCAGTAGCCTTCATGGACTTGATGAACACTGTGTTCAGGGATCAACTTGATAAATTCGTTGTTGTCTTCATCGATGATATTTTGGTCTATTCCTCAGATGAGGAGTCACACGCAGAGCATTTGAGGGAAGTTCTGGAGATCCTCAGGCAGAAGAAGTTATATGCCAAGTTTAGTAAGTGTGAATGTTGGCTGAAGAGTGTGGCTTTCTTGGTCACATGGTTTCAGAGGAAGGGACATCTGTAGAACTGAGTGGCCCCGACCGACCAACGTGACTGAAGTGAGAAGTTTTCTGGGTTTGGCTGGCTAGTACAAGAAATTTGTTGAATGATTTTCGTTGATAGCGGTACCTCTGAGCATATTGACACAGAAGAAAACAAAATTTGAATGGACTGCTAATTGCAACCTGAGTTTTTCTGAGTTGAAGAGGAGGTTGACCATAGCCCCTGACTAGCACAACCATCCCGTTCTGAAGGGTTTGTCATCTATAGTGATGCATTGAAGAATGGGCTAGAATGTGTCCTTATGTAAAATGGCAGAGTTATTGCATATGCCTCACGCCAGTTGAAGCCATACCAGAATTATCCAACTCATGACCAGGAATTAGCTGCAGTGGTTTTCGTACTTAAGATCTGGCGTCATTATCTGTATGGGGTAAAGTGCGAAGTATTCACTGATCATAAGAGTCTGAAGTATCTGTTCATGCAGAAGGAGTTGAATATGCGTTAGAGGAGGTGGCTTGAGTTGTTAAAGGATTATGATTTGACTATTAGCTATCATCCAGGGAATGCAAACCGGGTTGCTGATGCATTGAGCAGGAAGTCTAGCCACGCCAGGCAGACACCGTTTGAGAGAGAGATCGCAGAGTTTGATCTGGATATTGTGGATTCTATGGATAATGTTCTGGCGACTCTGATTATCACCCCATCTTTTGTTGATCAGATTAAGGAGGCTCAGAAGGAGGACATGACACTTAGTAAAATCTGTGAGAAAATGATGATCAGTCGGGTTGATGGCTTTCAGATACATGGTGAAGGCAGCATGTGGTACCAGGGGAGGTTGTGTGTTCCTGACGTTGAGGACCTAAGGAAGGAAATATTGAAAGAGGTGCACAACTCAAAGTTTTCGATTCATCTAGGAGCTACAAAGATGTATAATGATCTGAAGAAGCACTACTGGTGGGGTGGCATGAATTCATTGAGAGGTGTCTCGTTTTTCAGCAAGTTAAAGTGGAGCACCAAAGGCCAGGAGGTTTGATGTTGCCGTTGGAGATACTGGAGTGGAAATGGGAGCATGTGATGATGGATTTTGTTGTAGGGCTTCCGAGAACAAGGAATGACAATGACATGATCTGGGTAATTGTTGACCGACTAACGAAGTCTGCTCATTTTCTACCCGTGCCGAGTAATGTTACCTTGGTTAGATTGGTGACACTTTATATTGATAACATTGTTAGCCTTCATGGAGTACCCGTCGTATTGTCTCCGACCGTGATCCGAGATTCACTTCTAGATTTTGGTCAGCATGTCAGAGAATGTTAGGAACGGAGCAACGCTTGAGCACTGTATTTCATCCTCAGACCGACGGACAGTTAGAGAGGACGATTCAGACTCTTGAGGACATGTTGAGGGCTTGCGCATTGGACTCAAAGGGAACTGGGATGGCATGATTAAGTTGATTGAAATCTCGTACAACAACAGTCACCATAGCATCACCGGCATGTCACCATTTGAGGCGCTCTATGGACGTAAGAGTAGGTCCCCTGTTTATTAGGACGAGGTTGGAGAGTGAATTATCACTGGGCCGGAATTAATCAAGCAGACCAGGAAAAAAGTGAAGATAATGCGTGATAGGCTGAAGGTTGCTCAAGACATGAGCAAGAGTTGGGCAGATTCGAAGAGACGTCCCCTAGAATTCACCGTTGGTGAGAAGGTTTATTTGAAGGTGTCACCCATGAAGGGTGTGGCCCGTTTCGGTGTGAAGGGTAAGTTGAGGCCTCGTTACATTTGTCTCTATGAGGTACTTGAGAGGATTGATACAGTGGATTATCGTTTGGCACTACCCCCTGCATTAGCTCAAGTGCACAACGTGTTCTATGTTTCTCAGTTGAGGAGGTATGTCTCTGATCCGAGCCATGTGTTAGATGCGAAGCCACTGAGGATTCGACCAGATGCGTCGTATGAGGAGACCCCTATCCGAATTATAGATCGAAAAGACCAAGAGCTGAGAAAAAGGATCATTCTTTATGTCAAAGTACAGTGGAGCAACCACATAGAGAATGAGGCAACCTGGGAACTTGAGGAGCAGATGCGTGAGCGCTATCCATACCTTTTCGTATAAGATACGTAAGTTTCGAGGACGAAACTTTTTGAATGGAGGGGAGTATGTTATGTCTTTAAAAAAAATAAAAAATAAAATATAAGGAATAAATAATACAAAGGTGGAAAAATAAAATAATACCCACTTCTTTCAATAATTCTCAATTATTCACCTTTACTTTTACTTTTCTTATTTTATTCAATTCTCCCATACTTTCTTCTACTTTACATTTTTTTCTCCACCTTTTCTTTTACTTTTTCCTTTACTTACACAATCCACTCTTTCATTCTCCACTTGAATAATTTCTTCCAACCATTCCATTTTACACCCTCACACACGTCTGTAGTCAGAGGAGAAAGAGAGAAAAAGAAAAGAGAGGAATAAGAAGAAGGAAATAGAAAGAGGAAAATAAAAGCGAAGAAGAGCTAGCAAGTCAGCATCGAATTCAATCTTAATCCATCTATTCCATTTGTTTTCAGCATCAATTGGTAGGTTGCCTATTTCTCCTCATTTTGGTATGAATCTAGCATGTTTTAATGGTATATATTATGTGATTTGTTGCTTTAAATTGTTTGAATTGTTAGCTTTATCTTTTTATTGTAAAAGTATGAATTTTACAAGATGTGACCACTGGTTTATGTGTGTATGTGTGTTAATATAATAACTGATGCAAATCGTACGAAATTGGAATCGTAACTGTAGTAATTCTTCATATTAGAGGCTTGTAAAATTGTATTTTGGCCTTAGAATAGGTTCATCTAGCCCGGAATAGGTTAGAATTAGATTGGAAATCGAAACAATAGGTCTGATGTGCGCGTTTCAGAGGTGGCACGTGGGCCCCATGCACGGCCTTTGACGGCGCGTCCGTACAAGCGCTGACGTGTCTACCTTCAAAAGATGCGTCGTGTTAAAATGAGTCAAATGCAACTGGTTTGAAGTCAATCGAAGTTAACACGAAGATTTTATTGAGGTTACAAGTAATTAGGATTTAATTGAAATAAAAAAATATAAATTTAACATTTGGCTAGTCTAGCCGAGATAAATAAAATAGTAATTAAATTAATAAATTAATTTCTAAATTACATAAATAGTAAATACATAGTAGAAAATGATTTTAAATTCTAGAAAATTTATAAATAAACTCCGAAAAATTCTCAAAAAATTCCAGAAAATATAAAATAATTAAACTATAAGATAAATAAGTCTGTTTCACCTAATTTACTAAAATTAAAATATTTTAAATAATTAAAATAATTAGAGAATAATACGGGAAAAGGAAAAATAGTAGAAAATGCCGGAAAAATTTATACAAGCCATAGAAATATAAATGAGGGTAAATAATAATTTTTTTTTACTTTTTTCACTAATTAAAAAACCATAAAATGAATGTCAATGAACGTGAGGAAGTAGAAATTGAACTCTGAAAAATACCAAAAGCAAGATTTGCATTGCATTCATGGTACGAGCATTGCATTGGTAGGTAGCCTGTAACTGAGAGTTACAGAAAAGAGAAAGAAAAAAAAGAAAAGGAAAACGTGGCAGGTAGACTGCGACTAAGAGTTGCAGAATGTGTGGATGGTGGACTGTGGTTAACAGCTGCAGACACTCAGGTGGACTGTGGGTAAGACCCACAGACACAACCCAGGAGCATGCATTGCACGAAAAGGATATGAGCTTAATGCATGCCATGACTTTTGTTGCGTGTGACACGTAGAGGAAGGCATGCATCATGAAGTTGCGCATTATTACTTGGAGTGACTTATTTTCTGCAGTTATTATTTTATGTCTATACTGTATCTTGAATTATGTGATTATTTGCGTATATCATTGTTGTACGCTCATTTGTATTGGATCGAGGTGGGCACCTACTGGGTGATGTCACGTCACTCACTCATATTTCCCCTCCCCTGGTAAGTAGGAGGGCGAGTACGACTACATCTTTGTTAAGAACGGGACTGACATGGCTGAGTGGGCAGAGTGATGGCCTTGCATAGGAGCTAGGGAGACCTTACGCCCAATTACTTTATGTGTTGGGGATTCACACCAACTTTCCATTTTACATTTGGTTGTAAACGGTCGACTTAAGATTGTAATGTGTTGGGTCTCATCAACCCAAGTAATTATGTTTTATATTCATCAGCATTGTTTATGGATGGAATTTTAAATTGAGCATTTATATTTATCGTTTCAGCAAAAAAAAATTTCTACGCCTTTTCTGACGTGTAAGAAGTTGATTCGATGCCTTGAGTTCTCTTAGCAGACTACGATGGATGCACCGTTTCCGATACTAGGCTCGAGAGTAAGGCGCTACAGGTGGACGATTGACGGTGCATCCACCGTAGTCTACCAACTGTAGCGCCCCGTTCCTGAATCCTAACATCGGGAACTGTGCATCCGCCGTAGTCTACTAAGAGAACTACAAGGCATCAATACAAATTTCTTACACGTCAGCATGTGACATATAAATCAGCCGTAGAAATGTCATAATTAAAACTTTTAAATAAATACATTCCCAATAACATGCACCAGATATAGGAACAATTAATCCCAAATTACAACTTATTAAAATATACATATTATCCCAACCACCTCATTGGTAATCCGATAGCCTCAATCAACGTCCTCCAGTAGAAGTCTTATAAGTCCATCATCATCCTTACACGACAACGCCCTTCGAGCAAGCATACCCTAACTTCTTATGCCTGCAAAACTGGCGAGTGGTGGTGTAAGCCAAAATCAACGGGCTCAGTAAGCAATCTACATATAGCTGTTATGGAAATCATACATGCAGAGGTAAATACAGATAACGTTTATAGTTAACATGCATGTCCTTAGTCCACAAATAATTTCACTTTTTTATCTTTAACAGTTAACACTTCGAAAAAACATAAAATAAATAATTCATCAGCTCAATCTACATTACCGTGATGCATGCTCTTCTCAAATATGACATACACAATAAACAAATAATCACATAAACAAAGAAGAGAACAATACATGCCAATGGAGCAAATAAACTGTAGAAAGTAAGTCACTCCACATAATAATACGCAACTTCATGATGCATGTCTTTCTCTAAGTGTCACATGCAAGAAAATTCATGTCACACACGATGCCCGCATCTCTACCGTGTAATGCATAACCCACGGGGTTATGAATATGGGATCCCCCCACCACCAGCCACTTGAAACTGGGTGTCTGTAGCCCGTGCACTACAATCCATCATACCTGAGTGTCTGTGACCCATACGTCACAATCCATCATATGTGGCTGTGTGTACTACCCACCACCGGCCACCTGACTATGTGTCTGTAGCCGTATGCTACAGCCCACCATAAATGCAATGCTCGTTCCAAGAATACAATGCGAATTCCACTTTAAATTACTCAATTTCTATTTAGTGTTCCATTGTATTCATTTTTCATATATATGACTCATAATAATTATCTAATCACGTAGAAATTTTTATATGGTTGTAATTCATTATTATAGGTGCCAAAATGGCCATTGGGCCGAAACCTAGTAAAGTCCAATACTTGGAATTTCAACATTATGTAATGGTTACACTTATGGCCATTTTACTTTTTATGTACTTGTCATTCTTATACATAATTATGAAAATATATACCAATGGAAATTTGTGCTCCAATATGACATATTTTAGACCCCTTCGCCGAAAGTAGGTGGTGTTTCAATATGAATTTTTCAACATATAACATTCATGCTTGATGCTAATGATGATAAAATCAATCTTCAGATTTTAATTACTATAGGTATTGTGATGATGATTCATAATGTACATCAACATACTTAATTTTAACATGCTCAAATCACATCATACACATATGCT
Source organism: Eustoma russellianum (assembly GCA_036186865.1). Lineage (NCBI taxonomy): Eukaryota > Viridiplantae > Streptophyta > Magnoliopsida > Gentianales > Gentianaceae > Eustoma > Eustoma russellianum. The sequence continues at coordinate 25,267,935 of AP025059.1, forward strand.
CATGATCACGAATATTATGTTTATTATGATGATCATGCTAAAAAATTGACATGCAAGCACATAAAGTGTAACATTTATGAAATCACACCTTCTTAGGCCTATATTGGAGGCTCATGAACCGTCCCCTCTAATAAGGAAAATGCTGATTCTAAGATGTCGATGATCAAAGATGACATCTTTAATGACATGCATTGTGAAATGGTTTCTTTTGTACCATCATTGTAATATATTGTTACCATACTTGTGTGAATCTCTCCTCTTACATATGACCATAAAGAAAATGGTATAATTCTTCACATGCATGTATGAAGATGATGATTGATGAAGTTCTTGATACACTTTCTAGTATAACATATCATATTCCTACCATTTGCAATAAAGTGATGAATGAGTGGTAAAGTTCCATTCTTCTTGTCATGCACGCCTTCAAGGGATTGCTTATACCTTATTTATGCCATGCATGTTACATCTAAATGTCATCCTAGTTATACTTGATGAATCCATTCAAGAAAACTACACTTGCATACACAAATTTAACATGCAATCATACTTGTCATCAATTGTTGTTAGAGACTTCATTTTAGTTGTTTCATGCATGATCCATTGCTTAATTATGAACATAAGAAACTTCATTTTTAATTTCCTTGAAGGAGCCAGGAAGAATACTTGCCTTAGATGCTTGAATCTTACACTAAATAGTGAATGATTTCTTCTTTGGTCCCTAGCTTGGAATTCATGGCCTTGAAGGCCAAGAAGAAGAAAAGAATTAGTCCTTTATGAAGGAAATGAGAGTTTGAATATACTAGAACCGATTCTAAATGATTGTCACCTTGAATGACTTGAATACTCCTACTTGTTCAACTAAGATAACTCCTTCTACCTCCTTGAAAATCTCTCGGTTATGGCCTAACATAGGAGAGGTTGTGAAGCCTTTTGAAGAGATTGATGATAGTAAAAGGTGTAAGAAGGATAGAAAAGTGCTTTACCTTGATGTTTATGGTGGATGAATACTTGGCTTCTCTTGAAAATTGAAGAAGTCCCCTTCTTCTTGCTTTGGGTGTTCACGGTTTAGGCCTAGGATGAAGGAGTTGGTGAGGTTTTTGAAGAGGTTGAGGATGGAATATAATTGTAGAAGAGATAAAGAAGAGATTCCTACCCTTGATTTAGTGCTTGCTTGAAGATGGAGGATGTCCTTGCTTCTTTGGCTTGGTATTCTCGGGTTGGAGGAGAAAAGAAAAGGAGAGAAAGAATTTTCTTGCTTGAAATTCTAATGGAGAACTCTCTTACATAGTGTAAGAGATACAATGATGTGAAGAAACTGAAATGGAGAAAAACCCTTGGGAAGAAAAGAAAGAAAAAGGCCGGATGAGAAAGGGTATGCAAGTGGAAAGAAAAAGATTTTTGCATGAACTAGGATTGGTTGTTAATTACCTCGTGTGAGAGATATGATATGATGAGATGAAAAGAAAAGAAGGAAAAATAAAAAATTGAGAAGTGGCTGGGAAGGGGAAGAAAAATGGAAATAGGAAGAAAAGTGTTTGCATGCAATTTGATAGGTTGGTTGTCTTTCATGTTGTAAAACTTGACATGATAGTACCACCTTATTTGGATTAAAAGAACATCTTCATGTCTTGTTTCCTATGCATTGCCGAAATCACTAGGTGGATGGGAGGGTGATGGTTTCTTCTTGTTGGAGAGTGGAATATGTAAGAAACTCTCACCATGCACGAAAGGTAATTGGAGAATGATCTTACATGTTGTAAGAATGGTGATGATGAAGAGAGAGTAAAGAAAAGAAAGTGGAGGAAGTAAATAGTGGTTATAAGACATACATGGGTTATCATTGGGTGGAATAAGGTGTTGAGAAAATAATTTAAATGTTAAATGGAATAAAAATGCAAGACAAGTTTATATTGGATAAGAATGGGTCAGGTAAGGAGGTGATGATGGGGTTAGAGTTACTATTCTAACCTTGCCTTATTTTTCCTTATGTGTAGATTTTCTTTGTCTAATTTCCTAAACAAATTTTTGTACCATGTTTTTATTTGCTTTGTTACTTAGTCTTGTACCTATTAAATTAATTCTTATTAGTCTTTAAGTTTTATTTACGGTACGTTTATGCACTTAGTATACGATTACACTCTAATTCCGTAATAATTCATCCTTTCCCTTTTCCACTAGCCCGGAGTGTAGGTCGTAAGAAATACTATGCTTGGACGCTCCGTTTGTTTGTAATCAATCCAGCTTCATAATATATTTTACATTGTAGAGGTGAATTTTTCAAAATATGCAATGCAATTTTCAAAATCCAAAAATTTTTCAAAAATATTCAATTTCTTTAAAATTACCAAAAAAAATCCGAAATTCCAAATGACGAATAAACCAATCACAAAATATGTCAGCAATCCAACGTGTTCTAAATAACAAATTTCCCATCCCATTCGTATATATATACACGCATATACACACTCCCATACATGTGCAAAATAGTGTATTTCTTTATGTGTTTTTTAAATACATAAATAATATAAGTAAATATATAATTCTATTCAAAAACAGTTTTTTATAATTATATGTATTTATAAATCCATAATAACATAAATATAAAATTCTATAATTTCATATTTTTGTAAAATCCAAAAATAATATGAATAAATATAAAATTCTATCCAAAAATAGTTTATATACTTATATATATTTTTAAATCTAAAAATAATATAAATAAATTTATAATTTTATCCAAAAATAGCTTATAAACTTATATATATTTTTAAATTATAAATAATATAAATATATAATTAAATCTTAAAGCAGTTTATATATTTCTGCACATGAAAATAATATATTATTAAATATAATTTTCACTAGAAAAACAATTTCTATAATTTTATATATAAATACGATAATAGCATAATACACACACACACACATATATTTAACTTTGTTAAAAAACAGCTTATACAATTATATATCTTTTTAAATATGAAAAAATAACATATATATAATTCTACTAAAAACAGTTTAAAAAGTATACAAATACTTAAATACAAAAATAACATGAATAAATATATATATATTTCCATTGAAAAAATTTGCATTTATACATATATAATTTAAAACAAAAATAGATATATACAACTTTTTATTTGAAATAAAAAAGTTTGTAATTATACATATATAATTTAATACAAAAATTTATGTATAAATCAACAAAAACTGTATAAAAACCATTCATGTATCCGACTTTTACAAATCTCAATAGCGTGTATAAATATATACATATGTATACACACACACACGGATCAACATACATAAAACTTATACATACTCACATAAGAATTTCAACTCATTTATATGCATAGAAATTTTGCCAGTGTGCTCCAAAAAGAAAAACTTTCGGCCATTATACTGAAATAGCAATACAATTCTGTGTGTGTATGTATATATATACATACACATAAGTTCATATATTCATTTAAACAGAAATATATCATGCATGATACAAGTTGAATATAGAAAATATAACATGTATTTTGCAAAACTCATAGAAACTATGATAAGGTTACTTACATTGTTTGTATTATACTATACTCTAGTTCTGATCGGTGTTGGATTTGGACAAAACCTTCTTCTTTTATTTTTCCCCCTTCCTTTCCTTCTCTCTTTTCTCTCTAACTCTCAGCACCTTTTCTTTTGCTTTGGCCAATGGTTTTTCTTGTGGGGTGGGATGGAATGGTTTACTAGATATAGTGGGGGTTCTGAAGGGGGACATTATGGTGTATTTAGTGGAATGGGGGTTATGGTAAGATAAAAGGGTAGTGGAGATTAATAGGATTTAATAGTTTTTTTTATCTCTATCGGTTACACACATACATACATAATTTATATTTTTTTCCTAAACAGGGCTGTAAAAGACTCTACCTTAACTTCGAATAGATAGTCCGTTGTTCACTTGGATCATCACCACAGCAACCTGCCAGTTTGACAGACGTAACAAGTTTGCACCAACTGGTAATGAGTTTCATGCAATTCTCTAGATAAGGTGTTTAATCTCTTGATGGATATGCATCGGCCAAAGTTTCATCCAAAATTTATGCGTTCCTGCACTTGTTGAAGCACCCGTCCATCTTTCTCGATTCCAGGATTTTAAAACAAGCTTATATCCATGTTTAACATCCTACGATCCCTTCCGATCATAGTGCCACATGATTTTATTTGAAAAGGAGAAAGCAGAAACAGAAAGCATCATTACAGCATCTCCTTCGAATGATCCTCTCGAAGAGCATTGACGTTCTGCTCTTCTCTTTACGTAATCAAATATCACACTAGGTTTTTGACTGATTAAAAGCAAAATAGAGCCATAATACTATTACATGCTTACTTTTCTTCTTTCAATTTCCATCTTAGCCTAATAGGAAAAGACCATGTCGCTGCTGTAATTAGATTAAGTTTTCTGGTTGGCAATACAAAATAAGTCGTAAAAAACTGATTTAACCAATACAATAAATCATGAGAAAACGATTTAACAAAGTTAACCGCATGTATCATACGTTCATACCCATTTAATTAAGCCATTATCGATAAATCTGAATTATATAAAAAGAAAAAATAATAAGTCATATGCGATAAGATATATAGGTACGGAGACAATCATTAATATTTTACCACTAAAAATAATGATTGTCTGCGTATATATCTATCATGTGAGGTTTTTATTATAAATCATATTATTGCGTGTGCCACATGTTTCTTTCTCTTTCAGTTAAACACACGCAGTAATGACCAATGCGAACTGATTGTAGAGTTAGCACTCAGAATATTATTTCATGTTTAAAGGCTGTAACTCTAATAGTATCTTATCCGTTTTATGTCTTCTTTTTTAATATTATTATTTTTTGACATTTTTTATGTTGAATCACACTTTTCAAACAAGAAAAAAATTTTCTTTATGATATTCAAAACATTCTCTAGGATTAAAATAGGACTTAAGGAATTGTCGATGTTGTACACACTAACATTGTCAATATTATAAACATCAACGGAAATGCAAAACCGTTATTACAGTCCTCAAGCAATTTACCCGTATGTCCAAGCACAGTATTACCTGAACTCGTATCTAGAGATCTAAAGCTCTCTTCATATTGTCGACATTGAAAGAATTAGAAATTCATTCAAGTAGAAATTAAATTTACAAGGCTATTCTCTTTTTATGAGAGTTTCTATTGCCTCTAACGGTTTTTGTTCTATAACTTGTACAGAGTTTACTGTTCATCTACAGTGATTCTTAACGGATACAAGTTACCTACTCAGCTCAGACTACTTTTTATCGAAGACTCTAAGTTAATATATTCCATGTAAGAAATGTCAAAGTGTTGCAGCTCAGCTTTAGCTTCGCTGCGTTACTTGTTGTGCTTTCACTTTGTCATCTCGGTTTAGCACCCCTTTTATTCTAGTTCTTCTCTTATTCACCTAGGCCCTAGTCTTCTGCTATGGCCACCTCGGTAGGGCAGTATTTCTATCTGCTCTTGCACAGCTTTACCTCAGCCACTAACTCTATCACTTCAGCTGCCTCCTTTTTTACCTCGGCACATATCTCTTCATCTCAGCCGTTAACTATGGCACCTCGGGTGCTTTCTATTTCACCTTTTTCGTTATTTCTTCACCTCAGCCACCATCTGTATAACTTCAACAGCTTCATATTTCACCTCGGCTGGATCTATATTTCTATACTCTTCCTCAAGCTTAGTTGTAGATATTATACAACCAGGCTTGGATACTAAGTATTGGAAAGCATTATTTGAAACTGGCTTCGTTAGGATGTCGGCAAGTTAATCTTTGATGGAGATGTGTATTAGGCTGATCTCTTTTCCTTCTATCATTTCTCGGATGAAATGTTTGTCGACTTCTATGAGTTTTGACTTATCATGCTAAAATGGGTTCTCGGTTATACTTATTGCTGATACACTATTGGAAAATACCTTGATGGGTAATTGTGCCTCTATATAGAGATCTTCAAGTATTCTTCCGGTCCACATGCCTTCGTAAATTCCTAATACAAGTGCCCTTAACTCTGCTTTTGTGCTGCTTCTTGACACAACAGGTTCTTGCTCCATCAAGTAAGTAAGTTTCCCCATAAAAAGGTTCCATAGCCAGTTGTTGATATAATGTTGATCTTGGTTCCAACCCAGTCAGCATCTGTAAAAACCTCAACTTTGGTCTACACTCTTCTTGGAACATAGACCTTGTCGTGGCGCATTCTTAAGATGGCTGAGAATTATTAAAGCAGCTTGAAGATGTGCGTTTGTAGGACTGTGCATAAATTGAGACAGGAAACTCACTTCATAACAAATGTCTGGCCTAGTATGTGATAGGTAGATTAATTTTCCAACTAGTTTCTAATAACTAAGTTTATTTCCCAGTGTAGTGTCCCACTAATCTCTAGGCTTATGTCTACGTTCTATAGGAGTGTTTGCTGGTCTGCATCCGAGTAGACCAGTTTCCTTCAAAAGGTCTAGGATGTACTTCCTCTGTGATATATACATTCCTTCTTTGTTCGTAGCAATCTCCATTCCTAAGAAATATCTTAGCTTTCCTAGATCCTTTATTTTGAATTGCTTTGGTAGTTGGGTCTTAATACTATCTATCCCACGATTATCATTCCCCGTTATTATGCTATCATCTACATACACTATTAGAATAGTTAGCTCTCACTTAGGTGAAATCTTGGTAAATAATATATGGTCACTATGGCTTTGGGTAAACTTTATGTCCTTTACAATTTTAGTGAATTTTTTACACCAGGCTCTTGGTAAATATTTTAGTCTATATAGAGATTTCATTAACCTACAAACCTTATTTTCATCTGTTTTGTCACTGAACCTTGGCGGCACGCACATATAAACATCTTTTGATAAGCCTCTATTTAGGAATGTGTTTTTGACATCTAGTTGATATAATTTCTAGTCGAGGTAACTGCTATAGAGAAAATGATCCTGATAGTATTAAGTTTGGCAACTCGGGCAAATGTTTCTAAATAGTCTATGCCCTATGTTTGAGTGAATCTTTTGACCACTGATCTTACTTTGTATTTATTCAGGTTCTCATCATTGTTATATTTAACTATGAAAATCCATCTATATCTAATAGGTTTTATATTAGCCGAGCCAGGTATTAGCTCTTGAGTTTGATTTTTTACTAAGGCATTCATTTCTTCATAAACAACATTCCTCCATTCAGGTTGAGTGAGTGCTTCTTGTATATTTTGGGGTAGGACTATGTTATCAAGTGAACATATAAATGTTCTGAAGTTAGATTCAACTTATTGTAGGATACACAGTCTTTTATAGTGTATTTTGTGCTGAAGGGATTCTTAAGGCATTCTCTTGTTTATTTTCTTAATGCTATTAATCTGTTATCTATTTGGGTTTCAGTCTCACCTTCCGTTTGTGTTTCTTTCCAAAAAAAAACCTTCTTCTGTTGTGGGTTGTGTGTATTCGAGTGTATCAGGTCGTCTACCCCATCCAGGGCTTCCTGATCATCACAGGTTATAGGAAAAGTGGTTCTGAGCTGAGAATTAGTCGTGCCGAGATGAGGTACCAAGTTGCTGAGCTGCGTTACGCAGCTCGACTGAACTTGCATTAATGGGCTAGACTGAGTTTTGTTTATAATGTCTATTATTTTCTAATATTCGACGTGCCTTAAATCTTCTGTGTCAACTAAGGGAAAATGCATGAATTTCATCAAATGTAACATTCAACGTTACAAACATTCTTTTATTAGCTGGTCAGTAACACTTACGTCCTTTTCGTGAACCAGAGTATCCTAAAAAATGCACTTAACTGATCTAGGATCTAATTTTCCCCTTAAGATGGGCTGAATGTGTACATATGCTACACATCCGAATAGTTTGAATGGCAGATGTGGCAGTAGTTTAGTGTGTGGGAAGTGGTTGAGGAGTATTTCTCTAGATTTTTTAAAGGATAAAGTTCAGGATGACAACCTATTAATTAAGCATGTGGCTATTAGCAGGGCTTCTGTCCAGTATTGTTTGGTACGTTCATTGCAAACATTATAGTTCTGGTTACTTGAAGTAGGTGTTTGTTCTTTCTCTCAGCAACACTATTTTGTTGGGGACTATATATGCAAGAAGTTTAATGGTATATACCATTTTGATGAATATATGTTTAAACCATGCTATACAAGTATTTGTCCTATTGTCTGACCTTAGTATTTTAGCGATACAGTAGAACTAAATTGTAATAACTATAAAGTATCTGATAAATATTTGTCTGACATAAATTTTACTATTAATAGGTAAACCCACGTCACTCTAGTATGATCATCTACAAAAATTAAGAACCATCTTGCACCGTTGATGTGAGCTACTCTAGATGGTCCTTATATATCAGAGTGAATAAGATTAAATGGTGCAAACGACTTGTATATTTTAGCTGGGTAACTCTGTTTTGTATGTTTGCTATTGACAAGTTTAACAAGTAATGCTTTTTAGGGTCAACCGAGCCTGAATAATTTTGGCATTAAACGTTTGAAATGCACAAAGTTAGGATGACCCTTTCTGTTATGTCATACCAAAATTTCCTCTAAACAAGAATTTCTAGGGTGCAAAATACTGGTAAGATCTTGATCATTTGGCAGCTCGGTAATGCTTATTAAGGCTGTGTTTTCAGACTCCAGTAAGAATAGACCACCAATAATTTTAGCAATGTCAATCATCCCATTCATTTTGTTTTCTCCTGAAAAACAACATCCTGTAGATGAGAAGCAGGCTACCATGTCATTGTCCCCAGTGAGTTTACCTACTAATAGCAGATTTACGCTTAATATAAGGACAAGCAAGACAGCTTTTAGCAGTAAATTATCGTCAACTATACATGAGCCTATCCAATAACTTCTAGGGAAGTTCTATTAGCAATTTCAACCTTCTTAGATACTGAAAACATAAAGTAGGAGTTCAGAAGGATATCATTAACGCGCCAGGTGGTCAGTAGCCTGCCATTGCAATTTGAATAGATTCAGCTCATCCATGTTGTTTGCTTAGAAATTTTATCAGATTTATGATCTGATCTTTTGTAGGGACCTCAGCTTCAGCTATCTGGGCTAGGTAGAGCTGCACTGCGCTTTGCCGAGCTACACAGATCTGCATTGTGTTGCCGACCTGGTGTGCAGCACTTTGTCCAGCAGCAAAGGGTTTTGAATGTGGTCTCCAGGGGCATTACTAGACTTCGGTGGAGGTTTCTCTTCTCGTACTAGCTTTGCTTTCAACTTCAAACAATCATAGACTGTATGTCCTTTATTTTTCAAGTACTCGCATATCTTACTTTCTACAGAAGTAAAATGTCATTTAAAACCAGGCCAGATACTCTCTATATTCTGAGTACCTCCCACCATGACCTTCTTACTACTCTCTTCATGTTTGATCTCGGCGAAGGAAGCTTTTAAGCTCGGAAGGTTTTTTTGGTGCTGAGGATTCGACTTTGAGCATTGGCGAATTCTAGATTTAGGCCATTGAGGAAGCAAAAAAATCCGCTCCGCTATGTTATCTCTTTATATCGGACAACAGCAGTGATATATGACCACTGATGCGCTTCAAAGGTATCAATCTACTGTCATGTCTTGGTTAGTAAATTATAGTATTTGTGCGTTACAAGATTGCCGTGTTTAAGCTCATGAAATGTGTTCGATTTCATAGAGCTCGGAGTTCTTGTCTGTTTTAAATACATCTCTTTTACTGCAGCCCAGATTTCTGCTGTATTATTGTTCATCATCAAATCACCAAAAATGTTGGGTTGCATAGAGCGTATCAACCACGACAATATCATGTTGTTTTTTGACTTCCAGAGTCAGTTATTTGCATCATTCTCAGATGGAATGGCGGCTGTTCCATATAAGTATTCCTCATTTCCTTTGCATATGATGGAAATATCTACCCTCCCCCTCCCCTGAGACCATGAGAGATATTTGTCTGCATTTAATTTTATGGCTGGTGAAGACGACAGAGGAATCATTAGATAGTTGAGAACCATGGACCACTCCTGATACTTGATCCGAAGTGGATGTGGCCTCTGTATATTCATCTAAGCTGAATGGTCTAGTCATTTAGAGAAGCTTTGAAATAGCAGAAAGAATAGTAGGTACATAGAAATGAATCAGATTACCTGATACCATGTCCGCATTGAAATATTGAAAATTCATTCAAGTTGAAATCAAATTTACAAGGTTGTTATCCTTTTATAGGAGTTTCTGTTGCCTCTAACGGCTTTATTCTATGACTTGTACAGAGTTCACAGTCATCTACAATGATTTCTAACGGATACAAAGGTAACTACTAGTTAAATGCTCAGCTCAGACTACTTTACATCGAAGATTCTTAGTTAATACATTTGCATGTAAGAAATGCCTAAGTGTTTGCAACTTAGCTTTAGCTTCGGCGCCTTAGTTGTTGTGCTTATCACCTCGTCGCCTCGGTTCAACACCTTTTTTATTTTAGTTCTTCTCTTATTCACCTCGGCCCATCGGTCTCTTGCCTTGGTCACCCTCGGCAGGGCAGTATTCTTATCTGCACAGTACAAGCTTTACCTCACCACTAACTCTATCACCTCGGCTGCCTCCTTTTTACCTTGGCAACTACCTCTTCACCTTGGGCAATTAACTATGGCACCCTGATATGCTTCCTATTTTACCTCGGCAGTTACTTCTTCACCTCAGCCACCATCTACAACACTTCAATAGCTTCATATTTCACCTTGGCATGTCGGTTTGTGCTTATATTTCTACACATATTAGTTGCACAAAGTTGGTTGGTTGTACGTATCGTAATCGGTAAATAAATAGCAACACAATACGCTACTATATGAAAACTTGAAGTACTTATTTAGTTTTAATAAGGTCATTTCATTTTCTAAAACAAACAAATGTTCAAACTGCACTGCTTGTTTCCCAAATAATAACATACACTTGTTCTTTCCTCCTTAGGAATAAATAATAAAATTCTGACTATTGCATGTATTGCAATACGATATCAGCAGTGATACATGTTATAATGTTTGTAATTGCAATTGGATGAAGAATGAAGGTGGATTGGTGTTTAAATCAGCAAGAATAGCTTGACTCATGGCATGGATCGATCCATGTCTCAATTGGATCGATCCATGTGGCTTGAAAATGAAGTTGAGTATTCTGTCAGACATAGATCGATCGCATCAATCGATCGATGTCACATAGATCGATCACATCGATCCATCGATGTACTATGAGTGCAATGTTAAAACTTTCTGTCCAACATAAAATCTATACATAGATTGATCGAAGTGGTTTAGATGAAAAGTTGGAAGCTACTGTGAGACATCAATTGATGACATCGATCGATCGATGTGCCAGCAGGTGTGACTTTTCATCTAAAGTTGCAACTTTTGCCCAAGAAACCACTTTCAAACCACCCAGTTGGTTTGAACGTCTGAAATGAAGGTAAAATGCCTATATAAAGGCATGTTAACACATTTCAAGGTATTCTAATTCCTTGTTCAAGTTCAAGTATCCTAAATTCTTCTTCCAACTTTAAAGCATTCTTGATTGAAAGTTCATTGAATTTCTATCCTATTTGCTGAGGATCAGAGATCCTAAGGGAAAATTTGCTTATAACCCTGCAGCATCTAGTGGGGGACAAATATTCCTTATGAATAGTATTATTATACGGCTCAAGCCAACTTCTAATCACTTCTCCTGCTCTCTACTTGTTGTTCTTGTATCCATTTTATTAACAATTGTAAGGAATAACTGAAATGGATTCAAAGACGTTCCTGAATCAATAGAGCATGAAGTTAGACCAATTTATGGCACCAACTTCTAAGGTGGAAGGACAAGATGATGTTCTTACTCACCGCACTGCAAATAGGGTAATGTTTGGACCCGAATTTGAAAAACTTGCCAACCCCCACATGAAGAAAACTCCGAGGAGGTGAAGGCTGCCTGGAGAAAGAGACATGAGGATGAGGTACTATGTCCGGGTCACGTCCTCAACAATCTTTCAGATCGTATTTACAATCTGTGCACTGCTACACATCACCAAAGGAGAAATGGAATACCTTGGAGTTTAAATACAACAATGAGAAATAAGGAACCGACAAATTCCACGTGATGAAGTATTTTAATTTAAGATGACTGAAAATTTGTCGATCACGGACCAGGTGCACGAGTTGCAGGTCATTGTTTCCAACTCAAAGAGTTGGGTGTGGAAGTTTCTGAGGCGTTACAAGTAAGAGGAATAATTGCTAAGATTCCTCCTAGTTGGAATGACTTCAGGAAGAAATTATTGCACTCAACTGAATCTTTTTCTCTTGACCAACTTTAGAAACACTTGCTATTGAAGAGGTGACGAGAACTCTCATCAAGAGACATGTTCTGATGATGCATCTAGAGTGCATTACATCAAAGAGAAAACAGAGAATTCTGTTGGAAATAAGAGAAAGAACTCTGATTTGTCTGAATCCGCAGACAAAGCAGAGAGTTTCAAGAAAGGAAAGAGATGCTATAACTGTGGCAAGAAGGGACACCTCAACAAGGACTGTTGTTTTTGGAAGAAACAAAAACAGGATGGTAGTTCCCAAAATGTCAACAATGCAAACATGGTAGACATTGAAACCGATCAATTGGTAGCAATGGTTTCCAGTTTGCATGTTGGCATGGTAACGGAGCTACATATGCCTTCGAATGAAATCACAAATGACTGGTGGTTTGATTCGGGTGCGGCTGTACATATATGCAACAATAGGGTTCTCTTCAAGACCTATCAAGTTGTGATGATAGCCAGCAAGTTCTAATAGGAAACCGCAGCGTCACTAAAGTCTTGGGAAAAGGTAGTGTAGAATTAGACTTTACTTCTGGCAAGAAGTTGTTATTAGTTAATGTTCTACATGTACCCGAGATCTCAAAGAATCTCGTTTCTGCTAGTCTGGTCTGTAAAGTGGATTCAAGATTATAATGGAGGGGGACAAAATAATAATGTCCAAAAAAGGGATCTTTGTCAGCAAGGGTTATTCTTGCGATGGGATGTTTAGCTTGAGCATAAATAAAAATCCTACAGTTTGTATTTACTTTGTTGATTCTTCTTTTTCATTGTGGCATGATAGACTTGCGCATGTTAGTAGTGCAACGATTAAATGTATGTCTAAGCATGCCTTAATTTTCTTCATGTGAGATTTGTATACAAGCTAAAAATGACAAAGAAACCATTTCTTAAAGTAGAAAGGAAAACTGAATTCGGATATTAGGAAAACTGAATTGAACTGTGTTTTAGCCCGAAGTGGAAATCGATATTTCGTAACTTTCATTGATGATGCCTCCAGATATACATATGTATATTTGCTAAGGCATAAAGATGAAGCCTTGACATGTTTAAGGTTTACAAAATGGAAGTTGAAAATCAATCGGGAATTGAAAATCAAAGTTCTAAGAAGTGACCATGGTGGTGAATACTTCCCTCTTAAATTCAATCAATTCTGCGAGGAGAATGGTATCATAGACCAAAAAAGTGCTTCTTATACACCCTAACAAAATGGTTTGGCTGAAAGAAAGAATAGAAGTTTAGTTGACATGTTAAATGCAATGTTAATAAACTCCTGTTTGCCAAAGAATTTGTGGGCATAAGCTTTGTTAACGGCTTGTCACATTTTTAATAGAATTCCTTCTAAGAAATTCAAGGTTTCTTCCATATGAAATATGGAAGAAAACGAAATACCAAATCTAAGTTATCTTAGAGTTTGGGACTATCTAGCTTATTATAGAGTTCCGGATCCAAAAAGGACTAAGTTGGGGCCAAGAGCTCTTAAGGTATCTTATTTTATATGCTGAAAATTCTAAAGCATATAGAATTCTAGACATAGAATCCAATGTGGTTGTTGAATCTAGGGATGTTGAATTTCTTGAGAATAAATTCTTAAGAACAGATTCAAGTCAAGATTCAACAAGTAAAAATTTGAATGAACCGATAGTTGAATATTTTTCCAATGATCCTTCTAGTGTTGATCAAGATAAAAATTCTCCAACCGAGGTTTGGAGAAATCAACGTGCTAGAAAGGAGAAGCATTTATATTCGGATTTCATTTCTTCACAATCTATTACTTTCTTAGTTGAAGGTAATAGGACAAAAGTGTTTAAACCAAATACCTATTGTACTAAGTATAGAAGATGATCGTAAATCCTATAAGGAGACGATGCAATCGAGAGATGCATCATTTTGGAAGGAAGCGATTGATGATGAGATGAACTCATCATTATCTAACAATACATGGATTCTCATTGATTTGCCTCCGAGTTCCAAAGAAATTGGATGTAAATGGGTATTTAGAAGAAAATATAACACTGATGGTTCAATTCAAGCTTTCAAGGCTAGATTAGTAGCCAAAGGCTTTAGACAAAAAGAAGGAATAGACTATTTTGATACATATGCTTTGGTTGCGAGAATAACATCTATTAGAGTGTGTGATAGCATTAGCATCCATAAATAATCTTTTTATTCATCAAATGGATGTTAATAATATGCATTTCCCAATGGTGATTTAGACAAAAAAAGTCTATATGGAACAACCGAAAGGTTTTGATCTTCCGGGTAATGAGCATAAAGTGGTGCAAATTGATAAGGTCATTGTATGAATTGAAATAATTACCAAAAAATGACATGAAAAGTTTGACACTACCATTTTAAAGAATGGTTTCCGGCATAATAGTGCTGATTAGTGTGTATATTCCAAGTTTACAGACAAATACGGTGTCATTATTTGTTTGTACATGGATGACATGCTAATCATGGCACTAATATGGAAGGAGTAAATGAAACTAAGAGTATTTAACTTCACAATTCCAAATGAAAGATTTGGGTGAGGTAGATACTATCTTAGAGATAAAGGTGTCCAAACATAATGGGGTTTTTGCTCTTTGTCAATCTCATTACATAAACAAACTGTTGTATAAATTCAATCACTTGGAGATCAAAGAAGCAAACACACCATTTGATGCCTCATAAAAATTGACCTGGATTACCGGTAGATAGGTAGGCACAACTAGAATATGCTAGTGCAATTGGTAGTTTAATATATGCTATATATTGCACTAGACCGGATATTGCCTTTACAGTGTGTAAATTATCAAGGTATACTAGTAATCATAGTATGGACCATTGGAAGGAAATCGGTCGAGTACTTGGGTACTTGAAGAGGACTGTGAATTATGGATTCTACTATAATAGTTTTCCAGACGTGTTGGAAGGTATACTGATGCTAGTTGGATAACTAGTGTTGGTGATAACAAATCTACTACAGGTTGGGTGTTTACGTTGGGTGGTGGTGCAGTTTCTTGGGCTTCAAAGAAACAGACATCCATAACTCATTCGAAAATGGAATCCGAATTCATAGCATTGGGGTCAGCAGGTAAGGGTAGCGGAACGGCTGAGAAAATTATTATTGGATATAGAGTTGTGGCCACAACCGATGCCAGCCATTTCCTTATAGTGTGATAGCCAAACAACGATGTCTAGAAGCTTTTAGTGAAATATATAACAGGAAATCTAGACATGTCAGCCTTAGGCATGATTATGTAAGGCAATTAATTACGGATGGTGTAATAGCCATTGCATATGTCAGATCCTGCAATAACCTAGCAGATCCGTTGACAAAGAGTCTTTCAAAGACTTGGTACAACGTACATCTTTAGGGATTAGATTGAGACGTATGGGATAAGGTCACTTGTGATGGTAACCCAACCTTTTCTAGCATACCATTAGTCAAAGGTTCAATGGGTAACAACCAGTCACAAAGTGAGGAATTAAAGCACTAAGATTGATCTTTAGAGAATCAGCCCGCACTGTTTTGATCTTTAAAAGAATTGGAATGTTAGTGTCAAAGGAGGGTGAGTGCTAAAGCACTCTTAATAAATGACTAAAGAAACTGTCTTAATCTTCACCTATATGAACATGGGAAGTGGTGTCGCTTCGATAAGCAATGATATTGAAATGTTCATGAATACTAGGAAAGCACAAGGCCATAAAGTGCGGTTTAAGATGAACTTCTAGGAAGAGTGTGGTTTCATGTGTATAATATTTTCGGTTCTAGCACATAGGAATCTAATTCAAAGCTTTTTAGCTATCTAGATTTTGTTTAGAACTTTGAAGTATTATACTAATAAGAGGTTCAAATCGAAAGATACTTCTTAAATGCATGAAATGTCGTAAATTGCTTTACAAACTAAGTGGGGGATTATTATAATAGTTTGTAATGGCAATGGATGAAGAATGAAGGTGGATTGGTGTTTAAATAAGCAAGAACAGCTTGACTCATGACATGCATCGATCTATGTGGCTTGAAAATGAAGTTGAGTATTCTGTCGGACATAGATCGATCAGATCGATCGATCGATGTCACATAGATCGATCACATCGATCCATTGATGTACCATGAGTGCAAAGTTAAAACTTTCTGTCCAACATAGATCGATCACATAAATCGATCGATGTGACTTCGATCGATATATAGATCGATCGAAGTGGTTTGGATGAAAAGCTGGAAGCTACTGTGAGACATCGATCGATGACATCTGTTGAGAAAAAGGATTTGAGTGATTTACAAATGCATGATTTAAATGCTACGTGCTTACAAAATGCATGAATAAATTACTACTTGACACGTTTATGGGATGAACATGCTTTATATGCTTATACATATTGTTGCCGTACTAACAAACCATGAAGCAGTAAAGCTTACATCATATGGCAAATATTTATGTCTTTGTATTATTTTAAGGTGCCACAATTAATGAACTAAACTAGTTCATTAAGTGGAGGCTTATGTTAATGAACTAACTAGTTCATTAAATGAAAACATATTTGGAGAAAAGCTATGTGGCAATAAATTTTAAAATGGAAGTCTTTTCCTCATTTTATCTCACACGCCTAAATGAAGACATATTCCGACGTACCACCGACACGTCACATATATTATAAACGTACATCAACGTCACATCACTATATACACCTCATATTTATGAGTGTATTCAGGTCTTATATCATATGATATGAGTCATAGTGACGTCAAAATTATAATGACATTTTACAAGGTCAATAAACCGAAAAATTGTCGTATCGGGTGACTATCGAAACTTCACCGACATGTCACGTACTTGCCATATAAAGATGTCCAGCCCATATACATGAAAAATGCTCAAAACTTTTGTTGCTCACATGTTACAATCAGCCACTAAGTCATACCATGTTGGCACACATAAATCACCCACAATTAGGATATATTTGTGGAGAATTCAAGCTCAACTTATTTTTGCACATGGGCATTTTCTACTCAGCTATTAGAGCTGAATATACCCTTCATTTTATGTATATTATGTGTGACATAATGTATATTACATGTGTAAGAAGTTTGAATTTAATTGGAGAAAAATCGCATAATCGACGAAAGACGAAAATTCGGTTTTTCTATGAATATACACACATGGGACGTTTTTGGCATAGATGTAACATGTATCTAGACAAATTTTACACATTCAAGACATGTTAAAGTATTCTAGAAAATTCAAAATCGGGTTGATTACAAGTTACCATATATGTGTGAATATTGTGCATTATTTGACAAAATTTACCAAAAGAAACTTCAGCACATGTGCAGGAATTTCAAACGCCATTTTCAGCTTTGTTGGAGCCTAGGTGGAGCTTATTTGGCACTTTAATTGAAGGAAAATAAGCCACACATGATTGGTGACATTGAAGAGGGCAACACACAAGGAAGCAATTCAAAATACAACACATGCTGAAATTTCAGCACATGTTGTTTGTTGTGGACGAATTTCGGTGCTTTTTTGTCTTCAATTGTATTCCAAAATTAGTGGGGATTAATGTTTGATTGTATGGTAATGATTTGACTAGAATTTGAGCACATGTTTTCAGTTTTTTTGTAGAATTTACAGCTCACAAGGGTTGCCAAGGTGGACCAATCAACAAGTGACAACTAAGCAAGATCAAGTCATCCTTCCAATCATATTGCACCAAGTAAGCAAGATTGTTTCATCTTCTACACAACGAAATCCTTCCAAGGACATTAAAGACAATTTTAAAGGTATGAAGAAATCTCTAGGGGGCGGCCAAAAGGAGATAAAAGCGGAGATAGTGCATGACAAGGCCAAGCTACAATTCACATTCTCACAAGTGCAAGAAGATATTCTACATATTGTATAGTCTTTGAATATGCCATCCATACACGTTCATTGTTGTAAAAGGTTGATCAAGGTGTGATCAAACCTTCATTCGATTGGTGGTGGTGCTCGAGATTGATTTGCTTGTTGTTTCGATTGTAAAAGGGTGGAGTTAATGTTTTAATCCAATCACTCTTGTGGTAAGGTGTTTTTGGTGTTTAGTGATAACCGAGGAAGGTGTTCTCGAAGACTGGAGTATGTTGTTTTAATCGAACCAGTATAAAATTCTTGGTGTTCTAACTTTTCAACATTTTACTTTCAGTTTCCAGTTTTTTGCATTGATTGCGTTTGCAACGGTTAAAAATAGTAAACGATTTTCAAAAAGTATAAAATTTTGCAGAAAAAAGACACATATCGTAGCTTTTATTTGGCACAAGTTTCAACTCATTTGGATAAGTATAATCAATCAAACGTCAATAGTTCTGAGACTAGTGCAATCTGATTTTCAGATTTGCAAGGTGAGAACATCAACATGGTTGAACATACTTCCAAAGGAATTTTCAAAAAACTGTTTCAAACCACTAAAATAAATATCTTGAGGGTCGTGTCATAAAAGTTTCAAACCATTTGGAGTCACCAATTAATAGGAATAAATTTTTCAGGTCATAGTACAGTTTCTGGCAGATTTGCGTAATCTGACAAAAACGTATTTTCAAGGGGTTAAGAGTGGATTTTTAATTTGATATTTTTGTGAGACACTCATAACATGTGAGAGTACATTCTCACCGAATTTCATAATTTTTGGAGGTTTATAACCAGGTCATTCAAATAAATCAAATCAGGATCTGAAAACATAAGTTGTTTTCATAAGTGAGGATTTTGGTTCAAAAGTTTTTAAAAACCAAATTTTCCGCACTCACTATTCAACCTTCCATTTTAGTGGTTGCTATACAGGTCCTAAAAATGGTATCAGAGCACAGGGACACTCACTACAAGAGGATCCAACGATCTTTCTGAGATGTCGTCCACTACTTACAAAACCAAGCCAGAAGGAATGTCAAGCGTAAGGCCTCCTCTTTCGACGGTGAGTCTTTTATATAATGGAAACTTAGAATGAAACTTTTCTTTATGACTATTGATATAGACTTGTGTTCTATTATAGAAGATGGTCCTTTTATTCCTTCTAAGTTATCCACTGTTGATGGTGTCACATTAGAAGTCCAAAAACCAAACAAGAATATACTAGTGATAACAAAAGGGATTAAGTATGAATCCTAGAGCCATGCAACTTCTTTTAAACGGTTTCAGTAAAGTGAATCGAATTATGTGTCAAATTGCTCTAGTGCCCAAGAAATGTAGAAAATTCTTAAAATGAAACATGAAGATACTAGTCAAGTTAAAGAGTCTAAGATAAACATGCTAATGTATACTCTTGAATTCTTCAAGTTATTACCGAATGAATCTATTGTTGATATGGATCTAAGATTGACTAACATTTACAATTCTCTTGAGTCTCTTGGAAAGGTATTTTCTTCGCAGGAGAAGGTGCAAAAGTGCTAAGAAGTCTCCCATCCGAATGGGATTCAAAAGTCACTGCAATCGAAGAAAGTAAGGAAACTAAATCAATAAAGATGGAGGAATTAATCGGATCATGAAGGTATAAGAAAACAAACTCACTCTAAGAAATTCTAAATGTACTTCTAAACACGATAAGGCTATAGCGTTTTAAATCAAATGAATATGTCTCTACCTCTTATGATCGCATAGATGATAGTACATGAATTCCGATGATGAAGATATAATCACGTTGGCCAAAAGATTAAGAAAGATAATGAGAAATCGCTAAAGACAAACCTAAGTCTACTTCATCTAAGAATCAAAGAATAAAAATAAAAATAATGAGGATATTAAGTGTTCTACTTGTGGAAGACTTGGACATATCTCTTATAGCTGCCCCGAACAAGGACAAAACAATGAACAAAAACCATAACAAGGATCGGACAAAAACTAGATCCGTCTCAGAACCTAAACAAAGGAGAAAGCCCTTAAAGCCTCCACATGGAGTGATTCATCCGATTTCGAAAGTGAAGAAGCCAAAGAGGAAATGGCTCAAGTATGCTAAGCATCCAAAGCATCAACGAGATATCTTCTTATTTCTCAGCCTTCTTATGATGATTTATTTTGTCAATATCTTGAGTTGCATAAGTTTTCTAAGGCTCTTGCAAAAGAGAAGAAACGGTTAATTGAAGACAAGAAATTGTTAGAATCTTCTAACTCGAATCTTGTCTCTCAACTAAACGATTAAAAGAAGAGTCGCCTTGCATGACAAATTCATTAAAATCTGATTTCCTCCTTAACGTCTGAGAACACGGAGATGAATGTCGGGATTTCAAATTTGAAATCAAGAAACGCGGATTTAGAAAAGACAGTAAAACAATTCAATTCGGATACAAACATGCTAGATCGTCTCATTTCCTCCAAAAAACATGAAAGTGATAAATTTGGATTATGATACGTTGAAGATAATAAAGTACAAACAAGTCAATGAAATTTATTTTATCTTCATCTAAGAAACTGCATGCAACCATACAACCTAAGAAGATGACTAGTACACCACTTATCTCATCTCATCGTGTTTCTTATTCTTCATATCATACAAAATACAATCATGTGCCGTATAGATATGAATAAGAAAGCCATTGATGCACACTTGACAATCATACAACACAAATGCATTTAGATCACGCACTATGCACACTAACAAAATGCATATCAAAAACAAAAATCTTATCATGAGCATGATGGCATTCTTGGCCATAGGCCAAACGGATTTACATCTAACGTCTATTATATTGCTTCTTCATCTCATTTCTCACCTTTTGTAAGACCAAGGAAGGTCAACCAAGTTTGGGTACCAAAAGGTACTTTTGCAAAGCGTTAAATCAATAACCCCTAAGGGCGCGCTAAAAATGCATGATTTCCATAGATATGCTATTAGCTACTATTTCCTTCCATCCTTACTTGTTCTTTTGATGACATTTACAAAATAAAGGAGGAGAAAAAAGCATGATTTAAGCGGGAGAGAGAAGCATGACTTAAGGGGGGAGCACGACATGAAATTTAAATTTTAATTTTGCGCATAATTGTAGGAAGAGGATCATATTTAAATCATGAACCAATGTTATTTTTGAAATTATCAAAAGGGGGATATTTTGAGGAAAAAAGGTTTGAGTGATTTACAAATGCATGATTTAATATTAGTGCTTACGAAATGCATGAATAAATTACTACCTGACACGTTTATGTGATAAACATGCTTTATATGCTTATATATATTGTTGACGTACTAACAAGCCATGAAGCGTTAAAGCTAACATCATATGGCAAACATTTGTTGTCTTTGTACTATTTTCAGTTGTCACAATTAATGAACTAAACTAGTTCATTAAGTGGAGTGCTTAAGTTAATGAACTAACTAGTTCATTAAATGAAGACATATTTGGAGAAAGCTATATGGCAAAAAATTTGAAAATGGAAAGTCTTCTCCTCATTTCATGCCTAATATATATATATATAATATATATATATCCATATTTTTTTAAAAAGGCACTAGACACATATATTCTGGCGTACAACCGACACGTCACATATATTATAAACGTATGTCGACATCACTCCACTATATACACCTTATATTTATGAGTATATTGAGGTCTTATATCATATGATATGAGCCATGGTGACATCAAAATTATAACAACATGTTACAAGGTCATAAACCAAAAAATTATCGTATCGGGTGGACTATCGAAGCTTCACTGACATGTCGCGTACTTGCCATATAAAGATGGACAGCCCATATACCTAAAAAATGCTCAAAAATTTAGTGGCTCAAATGTTACAATCAGCCACTAAGTCATAGCATGTTGGCACACACAAATCACCCACAATTTAGGCTAGATTTATGGAGAATTCAAACTCAACTTCATTTTTGCACATGGGCATTTTCTACTCAGCTATTGGAGCTGAATATACACATCTTTTTATTCATATTATGTGTGACATAATATATATTACATGTGTAAGAATTTTGAATTTAATCGGAGAAAAATTGCGTAATCAACGAAAGTCGAAAATTCGGTTTTGTACGAACATACACACATGGAACGCTTTTGGCATAGATGTGACATGTATCTAGACGCATTTTACACATTAAAGACATGATTAAAGTGTTCTATAAAATTCAAAATCGGGCTGATTACAAGTACCATATATGTGTGAATATTGTGCATTATTTGACAAAGTTTACCAAAGGAACTTCAGCACATGTGCAGGAATTTCAAACGCCATTTTTAGCTTTGTTGGAGCCTCGGTGGAGCTTATTTGGCACTTTAATTGAAGGAAATAAGCCACACATGATTGGTGACATTGAAGAGGGCAACACACAAGGAAGCAATTCAAAATACAACACATGCTGAAATTTCAGCACATGTTGTTTGTTGTGGACGAATTTTGGTGCTTTTTTGTCTTCAATTTTATTCCAAAATTAGTGGGGATTAATGTGTGATTGTATGGTAATAATTTGAATAGAATTTGAGCACATGTTTTCAGTTTTTTTGTAGAATTACAGCTCACTACAAGGGAGCCAAGGTGGACCAATCAACAAGTGACAACTAAGCAAGATCAAGTCATCCTTCCAATCATATTGCACCAAGTAAGCAAGATTGTTTTCATCTTCTACAAAAGGAAATCCTTCCAAGGACATTAAAGACAATTCTCAAGAGAGGAAGAAAGCCCTAGGGGCGGCTAAAAGGAGATAAAAAGCGGAGATAGTGCAAGACAAGGCCAAGCTACAATTTACATTCCCTCATGTGCAAGAAGCTATACTACTTTCTTCTTCTTCTTCTCTCAAACCTATTGTTCATATATTCTACATATTGTATATGCTTTGAATATACCACTCATTCACGTTCATTGTTGTAAAAAGTTGATCAAGATGTGATCAAACCTTCATTTGATCGGTGGTGATGTTTCGTCATTGGTTTGCTTATTTGTTTCAATTGTAAAAGGGTGGAGTTAGTGTTTAACTCTAGTCACCCTTGTGATAAGGTGTTTTTGGTATTTAGTGATAACCGAGGAAGGTGTCCTCAAAGACTGGAGTCGGTTGTTTTAACCGAACCAGTATAAAATTCTTGGTGTTCTTACTTTTCAGCATTTTACTTTCAGTTTTCAGTTTTTCTGTATTGAATTCGTTTGCAACAGTAAAAATAGTAAAGATTTTCAAAATTTATAAAATTTTGCAGAAACATAGCCACATATCCTAGTTTTCATTTGGCACAAGTTTCAAATCATTTGGATAAGTATAAGTCAATCAAACGTTAATAGTTCTGAGACTAGTGCAATCTGATTTTCAGATTTGCAAAGGTTGAGAACGTCTACGTGGTTGACATAATTCTCAAATGAATTTTCAAAAACTATTTTCAACCCACTAAAATACATATTATGAGGTTCTTGTCATAAAATACTCAGACCATTTGGAGTCACCAATTAATAGGAATAAATTTTTCAAGTCGGAGTACGGTTTCTGGCAAGTTTGTCGTATTTTCAAGGGGTTAGGAGTGGAGTTTTAATTTGAAATTTTTGTAAGACACTTACAACATTTGAGAGTACATTCTCACTGAATTTCATAAATTTTGGAGGTATGTAACTAGGTCATTCAAATAAATCAAATCAGGATCTGAAAACAGAAGCTGTTTTCAGAAGTGAGGTTTTAGTTCAAAAGTTTTTTAAAAACCAAATTTTCTGCACTCACTATTCAATTCCCCTTTCTAGTGGTGCTATACAGGTCCTACAACATCGATCGATTGATGTCACATCGATCAATCAATGTCACATCGATCTATCACATCGATCGATCGATGTGCCAGCAGTTGTGACTTTTCATCTGAAGTTGTAACTTTTGCACCAAGGAACCACTTTCAACCACCCAAGGACGGTTTTGAACGTCTGAAATGAAGGTAAAATGCCTATATAAAGATATGTTTAACACATTTCAAGATATTCTAATTTCTTGTTCAGGTTCAAGTATCCTAAATTCTTCTTCCAACTTTAAAACATTCTCGATTGAAAGTTCATTGAATTTATATCCTATTTGTTGAGGATAAGAGAATGTTTGGCGGTTGTATCCTATGAGAAAATTTGCTTATAACCTTGCATCATCTAGTGGGGGCAAACATTCCTTACGTATAGTATTGTTATACGCCTCAACTCAACTTCTAATCACTCCTCCTACTCTCTACTTGTTGTTCTTGTATCCAGTTTATTAACAATACATTAATCCACCTAGTCTCTATGATTTTTCTGAATGGGACATAGTCTAGCGGTCGTAAACATAATGTTCAATCATAGTATCATTTCTGTTAGATCGGCTGTTCGAATTTTATGTGCTTTTTAGACATTGACTTCTTGTCGTTTGTTGTAGAGGCTCTTCGTTTGTGTATGAAAAACACGTAATGCAATTTATATTATGATCGTATCAAATGATCTCTTCACCGACACGCAAAATTCATTTTAAAGAAACAAACTGTGGATTTTCTCGTCACTAAACTTGTGTGAGTGTCTTTTTTTTTTTAATGTTTTTCACGTTGATTAACGGTGGCCAGCTTAAAAAACAGAAATATTTTATATGACAAAAATCTAATAAACAAGTACAGTGATTAAAAGAAACAATAAAAGATTCAATGTTAGGTTTCAAAATAATAGGAACAACAGAGTATTGCCAAACTTCAGATTAGTTATATGCTTTATTGCCATGAAGCTTTAACTGCATAAATAAGCACGCATCTATAGGGCCCCTAATACAACAGGTTACCAGTTTAGAGTGTTGGGATTAATTCGAGATACGTGTGATGCGCAGCACGTTGATAAGTTTTAAACGAATTAATCATAAGGTGGACGTTATGTATGATAATATTATATGTCACATATGTCACGTAATAATATTAATTATTACGTAAAATATCCACACGTTAAGTGATCATCGGGTATGTTCGTGGATGTATAGTGTGGTCTAAATGGAAACCCCAAATATGTAGATAGTCATATAGTCAGAGACCGCGATGGATGGGCTCAAAGTGCAACGACCATAAAGTTACGATGTCTGGTTCCCGAGGGGCGACAACCCACGTGTGGCTAGTAGATAATTATTGGTACAATAATTAAATGTTAAATAATATTTAATAATAATATTTATTATTAAATATTAGATAATATTTAATAAATGAAGATAAGATTGGGTTTTAAATTCAGATTTAAATTGAATTCAGATTTAAATTTGAATTTTAGATTAAATTTAAATTATGTTTAAATTTAAATCCTAACCTATCAGATCCTTCCATCCCCTCTATATAAAGGAGGAGGCTTCACCTCCTCAAATCATCAAAAAAAACAGACGCATACACAGTACGCAAAAGGCAAAACCAACTGCCATACAGTATTAGAGGGAAGGTGTGCCAAATTTTCTATAAAGCCCACACTGCCTAACCTCTACATCGGTAAAGCAGTGAATTGTTGATTCCGTTCAAGGGGTTATATCAGCAATTGATGGGAGGTCATGAATCCTTGGATCACGCCAGATTCTTCTCCAGCCGAAGCAGTTGTAGCATAAGTGATCAGATTAACAACAGCAATGGAGCAAGGTATATTTTCCGCATTTTGTTACTTTGTCCATTGATTCAATTAAACGGTCCTATTCAGGAGTTTATTAAATTAAATCCCACAAGTGGTATCAGAGCCAGGTTTAATCGAATCAACTGTTTATTCTGTTAATCTGTTTCATGTACGGGAAACCGAAATTTTTCTAGGTCAAAAAAACATTTTTTTATGAAATAATTTTTGGTTAAGAAAAGCTTCTGATTTTGGAATAAATAAATTTTGGCCTCTGTTTCTGCCAAAAACTTGCGCCGGCCTGGTGGCCAGCTCTCCTGCCACCGTATAGGAGGCCTCAGTTTCAATCCCTGCTCCTAAATTTTCGGATGTGGTTTTTTAATTTTTCTGGAAATTGATTCCGATTAATATAAAAGAAAAAGCTCCGGACTGGGCCCTGCTGCTTGCTGGATGGATCCACCTTCTTCCTGGCCGGTAGGCTTTCTGATCCGGGTCCAACCCGATTCAGTAAAAGGGCTTTGGTCCAATTTCAGTCTCAAAATTAAAAAAAGAAAAGAAAAGGAAAGTGGAAGAATCCGGTATTTAACTTTGGCGGGCGGGTACTGACCCGACCCGACCCGGCCCAGTCCCTTTATTTATTATTTATTTTTAATCTTAGTTTGGTTGTTTATGTGTATATTATTATTATTTTGGATAAGGTAAATAATAATAATTCTTTTATTATTATTTAAAGTCTTTTTAAAGGAAAATAGTATTAATAATAAGTAATTATTATTATTATTTTAAAGTTCTTTTAAAGGAAAATAAAATAAATAATAATGATAAATTTGATTATTGTTGTTATTATTTAAAGTTTATTAAAGGAAAATAGTAATAATAATAATAAATTCTTTGTTATTATTATTATTATTTTAAAGAAATCCAAAATAATAATAATCAAGTGTTAAGTTAATTTCTGGTTATTATTGCAGTATTTCTTTATATGCATGCAGTTAGTTGTTTATTTATTTACTTATGCCTTATGTTTATGCATGTTAATAATAAATAAATTAAAGTTAAGTAACTTAACCCAATAAGGATCCGAATCTTGCTTGAGCCGGTTTGACCGAGTTCAACCAAGTTAATTCGATGGGCTAAGTTGACTGAATTAACCAACACTTATCAATCAATACGGTTTATACTCGTGATAGATGACTCATTGAGTTGTGATAAAAACACCGCACACATAGTTTTGTCTAAGAAAGACGGTACTTAAGCGAGACCATTGTGACTCCACCGGTGGCTTAGAAATTATGTGGAATGGTAATACACCTTTATTGCAAGTGGGTATTGCTGAATCGGTTCACTTCACACTCAATGTGACCCATCATAAGGTTATATCACTTGTTAAATTGATTGATAAAGATATTATTTTCTTACACCGTAAGAAGAACTGAGCTTGGTTCAAGGTCGTTCTTATTTGAGTCGTAAAAAGAATCAAGATAGTTCAAATTGGTTTAAGTAAAACAAAACGGATGTTGGTGTTAAGTATGCACGGTACGTGCAAAAGGGTCAGTCAGTAAACTGCGGATCATGTAGAACCATAGTGTTACGCGACTTAGCAAATGTAGGGACTTTAATATGATCCCCTTAAAGTGCGGCAATCATATCATCACCACTATATTTGTTATGATTGTGAAGGGCATGTATGTGTTGGAGGCAATCATTGACTGGCCCAAAGGAAGGTGTGATTGTCGAAAATACATATGAGCATGGTAGTGGACCCAAATAGGACCGGCGGCGAAGCTTTAAATGCATAGGTTAACTCATTGGCTCAAAGGAAGGTGGTTAACCCGTGCTTGGAGAGCCGTCATATTGACCACTACACCCAATTGTTGGAAGGTATGGGATGACTCCAAAGGGCCCCAATATTAGAAGACAATTGGTAGATGGAATCGAGGTTCTATTTTGATATTTGTTTTTATGCAGTTTAAAGATTACACGTGTTATATATTTAAGTCCGTTTCTTGTTTGCTTTTCAGCAATAATGTCTAACATTAAGGATATTCCTACAATGAACGGTTCAAACTATAAGCAATGGAAATGTCAATTTGAGATCTTTCTGGGGATTGCTAATCTAGACACTGTGTTACAGATAGACCGTCCAGCTGTGCTAACAGACGAAAGTACCAGTAAGGAAAAATCTCACATGGCACGCTGGCTACGATCAAATCGCATGTGTCTTAGCAAAAGACTATCCCCAAATGCTTCAGGGGACACGTTTCTGAGTCCACGAAGGCTAAAGAATTTTTAGCCAATCTCGAGCAAAGATACGTAAAGAATGAGAAAGCCGAGGCATGTAATCTCTTAAAGAAACTTTGCTCAAAACAGTACCGTGGAAACGTCAGCATAAGGGTGCATAAAGTTATGAATGCTGTCGCCACCAAGTTCGGTTGTAAGAAACGCCAAAGCTGCGGAAATGGTTACTGTGCAAAAGGCAAGTCAAAGGAAAAGAGGATGCCTACTACTGACGCACCCAAAAGCATGACTTGTTTCTTTTGCAATAAGGAAGAACATTTAAGGAAGAACTGTACCGGTTATATATCTTGTCTCAAGAAAAAGGGTACATTCTTAGTTTGTTCTGAAGTTAATTGTGTTTCGGATATAGCCACTTGGTGGGTCAATACGGGGGCCACGACTCACCTATCTGTGACTATGCAAGGTTGCCTAAGCCATAGAAAACCAAGAGATGATGGAAAGATACGTCTATTGGTGAAATGGCAGCGGCATAAAGGTTGAAAAGTCATCGGGCATTTCAGATTGCTGTTGACATCTGGTTCTATCTAGATTTCCGTGACACTTTTGTAGTACCATCGTTTAAACGAAATCTTATTTTGTTTTATCGATTGGATAAAGGTGGATATTATGGTTATTTTGGAAATGGAAATTTCCAACTTTATCATGCTTCTAGATTGATTGGTCACGGTATAATGTCTGAAATTGATAAACTTTATTCAATAAATGTCGCCTCAAATCAGGAAACCTTGCATGTTGTAACGTGAAACGTTAAAGCAAAATTAACTCATGAGAATTCAGGATCACTTTGGCATCGACGTTTAGGACATGTGTCCAAAAACTGAATAGAACGTCTTGTCAAAACAGAAATCCTCAATCCTTTAGACTTAACCGACCTAGAGTCGTGTGTATTTTGTGCTAAAGGAAAACAAACTAAATTCCGAAGATATGAAGCAAATCGTGCCAATAGTCCATTAGAGTTGATTCATACCGATATTAGTGGCCCATTTCATCCGATTACTCGAAATGGCCACTCTTATTTTATCACCTTTATTGACGACTATTCGCGATATGGCTACATATTCTTGATTAAAGAAAAAGCGCAAGCAATAGACATGTTCAAATCTTTTAAAGCTGAAGTTGAGTTACAACTCAACAAAAGGATTAAAGCCGTCAGATCGGACCATGGGGGTGAATACTACAGTCGATATGATGGATCAGGAGAACAGTGTCCAGGACCATTTGCTAAATACCTAGAGAAAACAGAATCGTCCCTCAATACACCATGCCTGGGTCACCAAGCATGAATTGTGTAGCGGAAAGACGAAACCGTACACTTACGGATATGGTGCGTAGTATGATGAGTCAAACTACACTACCATTATTCCTCTGGAGAGAAGCGCTTAAAACTGCAGCTTACATCCTCAACCGAGTACTAACTAAAGCAACGATAAGAACCCCTTATGAGTTATGGACTAAGCGTAAGCCTAGCCTTAACCACATAAGGGTTTAGGGCTGTCCAGCAGAGGCAAAGCCTTATAGACCAAATGAAAGAAAGCTGGACACCAAAACAGTTAGTTGCTATTTTGTTGGTTACTCGGAAAGGTCACGAGGGTATAAATTCTACGATCCCACAAGTAAAGTGTTTTTCGAGACAAATTCGGTAAAGTTCTTTGAGGATACTGTGGTTTCTGGGGGGAATGATTTGCATCAGCAGATCATCGAGTTAGATGAGGCACACTCAGATGCGACAGAAATGCGAATCGAACCATCTGTTGGGGAGATAGCATCAGCAATACCCGTACCTGAGGTACCTCATCCCAGTAGTAGTGACGCTCCACGGGAACAAGTTTCATGTTCCTGAGGAAGTTACTGAAGAACCCGATGAATTTCCGGCTGATGCAGTTCAGGAACCTACAGTATCACAAGAACAAGTTCCCCTAAGGAGATCCACTCGTGCTCGGATAAACCCCATACCTAGTTATTATGTGGTGTATCTCCAAAAAACATGAATTCGATATTGGTATGTTGGACGATGACCCCGAAAATGTCCAACAAGCATTGCAATGTCGAAATTCAGAAAAGTGGATAAATGCCATGGAAGAAGAAATAAAGTCTATGCACGACAATAAGGTTTGAAACCCGTTGGTTGCAAATGGATATTTAAAACCAAACGGGATTCAAAAGGCAACGTAGAACGATATAAGGCTCAACTTGTTGCAAAGGGTTTACCCAAAAGAAGGGCATAGACTATACAAAAACCTTCTCTCCAGTATCCACGAAGGATTCCTTCCGGATAATCATGGATTTAGTGGCACATTTAGATCTTGAGCTACATCAGATGGATGTCAAGACTGCGTTTTTAAACAGAGAACTCGACGAGACCATTTACATGGTTCAACCGCCTCGATTCGAGGTGGGAGATCCAAAAGGCATGGTTTTTCGACTAAAGAAATCCATCTATAGGCTCAAGCAAGCGTCTCGACAGTGGTACTTCAAATTTGCCAAAGTGGCTGTCTCCTTCGGTTTTGAGACAAACCAAATTGACGAATGCGTGTATCACAAGTTCAGTGGGAGCAAGTTCATATTCATGATCTTGTATGTAGATGATATACTGCTTGCAACAAACGATGTAACATGTTGAGCGACACTAAGCCTTTCTGAGAAAGCATTTTGAGATGAAAGACCTTGGTGAAGCCTGATATGTGTTGGGACTTGAGATACGGAGGAATCGTACCTAAGGTATCTTAGGTCTCTCGCAACAGGAATACATCGAAAAGGTATTGAAGCGGTATAGCATGGATAAGTGTAAACCACTTAATACCCCTGTGGCAAGAGGAGACAAGTTTAGTCTAAAACAATGTCCCTAGACTGAGTTTGAACGTTCAGAAATGAGGAGTGCTCCCTATGATTGGGTAGTAGGGAGTATAATGTATGCCCAAGTATGTACAGGACCAGACTTGGCATTCATTACGGGAATGTTAGGCAGATACCTCTCTGATCCGGGCAAGGATCATTGGACCGCGGCAAAGAGGGTACTGAAATACTTACAAGGAATGAAGCAACACGTACTGACGTATCGGAGATCTGATGAGTTAGAGATCACTGGATATACAGATTCTGATTTTGCTGGATGCCAGGATAGCATGAAATCGACCTCGGGCTATGTGTTACCCTGCCGGAGGTGCGTTCTCGTGGAAAAGCACGAAACAGACCTTATTGGCGTCTTCCACTATAGAGGCAGAATTCATTGCATCATTCCACGCATCCAATCAGACGATATGGCTTCGTAATTTTGTCACAGGGCTGCGGGTATTGGAGACTATCTCGTCTCCAATGACGATTTACTGTGACAGTAAAGATTGCAATGCTATATTCAAATAACAACAGGAGTTCATCTAAAGCGATATACATAGAGATGAAGTATCTGGCTGTTAAAGAAAGAATTCAGAGTGGTCTGATCAGTATTGAGCATATCAGTACAGACTCTATGGTGGCCGACCCTTTGACTAAAGCCGTGGAACCGGTTGTGTTTCACAAGCATGTTAGCCGTATGGGTCTTAGTCCAGTTGATGATTTTTTATCCTAATGGGAGTCTGTAAGGTTTTTTTATTGTATTCAATAAAGTTGTTTATTTCAGACAAACAGTGTAATGTACATTTCAGTTTCATTAAAGTTTTTCTGCAGAAGTAATGTATATTAAGCAGTTACGACATACATTCTGAATTCTATTGATCTCGCTAAAGCAGGGCCAAGTTGGAATTAATATGTACGATCACCTAGCATATTAATTCCACACTACATATCCATTTCAGTATCCATGTCATTCAGTGGAATGTTAGCATCATGATTTAAGAGAGACTAGCCACTAATTCAATGTGGGGAAGTGCGGCTCAAGTCTTTTGCTAACATTTGCTGATGGACCGGAAAAGAAAAGACACGCCAAGGGACATACAATATGTGAGTTCAAAAGGGTGACATATAATCTTTAAGATACATACATAGTCCAAGTGGGAGATTGTTGGGATTAATTCGAGATACGTGTGATGCGCAGCACGTTGATAAGGTTTATACAAATAATCATAAGGTGGACGTTATGTATGATAATATTATATGTCACATATGTCACATAATAATATTAATTATTACGTAAAACATCTACACGTTAAGTGATCATCGGGTATGTTTGTGGATGTATAGTGTGGTCTAAATGGAAACCTCAAATAAGTAGACAGTCATATGGTCAGAGACCGCGATGGATGGGCTCAAACTGCAACGACCATAAAGTTACGACGTCTGGTCCCCGAAGGGCGACAACCCACGTGTGGCTAGTAGATAATTATTGGTACAATAATTAAATATTAAATAATATTTAATAATAATATTTTTTATTAAATATTAGATAATATTTAATAAAGGAAGATAAGGCTGAGTTTTAAATTCAGATTTAAATTTGAATTTTAGATTAAATTTAAATTTAAATTTAAGTTTAAATTTAAATCCTAACCTATCAGATCCTTCCATCCCCCTCTATATAAAGGAGGAGGCTTCACCTCCTCAGATCATCAAAAAACAGACGCATACACAGTACGCAAAAGGCAAAACCAAGCGGCCATACAGTATTAGAGGGAAGGTGTGCCAAATTTTCTATAAAGCCCACACTGCCTAGCCTCTCCATCGGGTAAAGCAGTGAATTGTTGTTTCCGTTCAATGGGTATATCAGCAATTGGTGGGAGATCGTGAATCCTTGGATCACGCCAGATTCTTCATCAGCCGAAGCAGTTGCAGCATATGTGATCAGATTAACAACAACAATGGAGCAAGGTATATTTTCCGCATTTTGTTACTTTGTCCATTGATTCGATTAAGCGGTCCTATTCAGGAGTTTATTAAATAAATCCCACATAGAGTACTAAATTATGTGTTCCTTTTTAGGGATGAACAAAATTATAAAAACCGGACTAAATAACTGGATCGCACCAATCCAAACCGTTTAACACCGAACCATGGCTTTACAGTCGGTTTATATAGGAAGGAAAACGGACTGTGTTTTCCGGTTTGGTTTTGGTTTTAAACAATTAAAACTGTTTAAACCGGACTCGACCGATTTACCATAATTATATATTAAATATTATATATATTAATCATAATATATATCAATAGTCCACTTTGCCTAGAAACTTCTATCTTCTCTCATTCGTACAGTACCCAAGCCAACCTAATTCCCAATTTCCCAACTGCGGCGCTAGTAGCTATCCTAATTTCCTCTTCTACTGTTCTCCATTTGCTCCAATCTCCATTTGCCCATTCTATGATTCTAGTCTCTGTCTCCATTCTGTGCATTTGCTGCATCCAATTCCTACACTCTACAGTGCAGCAGCAGACAGCAAACGATAAAGACTTCAGTAGCGGTGCAGCAGATCAGTTAGTTTCCATAAAGATCTGATCTGTTAGCTTCCGGACGGTATTTTGCATTGATGTTGAGCTAGTTCTTCTTCTTTGATTGTGGTGGCTAAGAAATCATTGCTTGTACATTTTCTGTAGCTTCCTTAGCATTTCAACTCCTGGCTTTTCGAGTTTTTCTTCTTCTTTTAGTATTCATACAACAGAATCACCTTAAAGGAAATTTTGTAGCATAGTGGCAGAGGTTTTTATTGTCCTCAGCGTGTCCCTAATAGGTACAACAAAAATGCAAGGCTTTCTTTAATCCAAATGAATACGTGGTAGCTGCCACGCTTTTGATGTCTATGTCTTGTTAGAACTGGAAATATTATCCCTCTTCCTTTAAAGTCGTTTGGTCCTCTTTCAAAGTCGTCCCATCACTGCATCCACCATCCTGTTGCATTCTTATCATTCTCATATTCAATTAATTGAGTATCAAAGGGAAGTCGCATGTCAACCATTTGAAACAAGAAGCTCAAAGAGAAGAACAAGAAACAGAGAGATGGCCTGAAGTAAAACGACACGCATGCGCTTGAGATTTTTTTGGACTTTTTGGGCACTCTGAAACCGGAGTAAATGAAAAGAAAGCATTTAGGGGACCAAATGGTTTTCGACTTTTTACCCTCTTTGTTATTTTAGTTTACAAATAATATTTTCTTAAACTGTGAATTTCTACAAATTTGTAATGTTGTATTTGTTTTGCAGTTTTCTTACACCTCTTCTGACAGTTGTGTTAATGAATCTTTCAAGGGAATGTAGTGTCTTGTAAAAGTAGATACAAACCGGAAAAAACCGTAACCAAACCAAACCAAATCGGACCGGTCAAACAGTTTGTTGACCGGTTTGGTCCAGTTTCGGTTTCTTAATTTACAAACCGTAACTACCAGTTCAGTTGGTAATGTGTCCGAAAACTGGCCGGACCGGACCGTGTACACCCCTATTCCTTTTGGCAAATCAATCAACTTATTAATGGTTTTCAACAATCTTTTCGGCAGATTAGGTTGAGGATGCACTAAATCGAAAGCAGAAGGCTTGGTGTCATTCAACTATTTGCTCTTTTGAAAAGATTGAATATAAAAGTAGAAATGAAATATTGATGTCTAACCATTCAACTGGTAACGTAGTAGCCAGTAGGCTAATATGCTCTTCCTAGTGATAATCAATGCAACTTTTTGTTAGGCTGGGAGGCTGATGTTGTTTTGTTAGGGCTACGTTTTTATTATTCTTTGTGTAATATTTTAAAACATACGTTATCGGTAATAGTAAATATCCTAGTCATTAATATAACTAGTTAAAATTGCTATGGAACATATCCACTAGACCTTACCACGTAAATCACGTTTCTCACTCTTTCGATTTCGTTTTCTCTAGTTTCTGATTTACATCTATTTTTATCTTCATCAATTAATGTGTGTTATTGATCTTTACACTTTTATCTGCCCTTCCCCTAAATAGACAAATTCACCCTCCTGGAGAAACAGAAGAAAAGGAAAACAAAATTTGTAAGTGCGTTTCTATCCATATATAGTTATACAGAGACAGCCATACACAGATGAAATGTTTCCTAGGAACTATTATATTATTGTTGTTGTTATTATTTAGTTTTTATTTGTAATGGTGATCTACTGAGAAATTTAATGGATGGTCGTTACTTCAACTTGATTCTGTTTACATTTATATAAGTAGACTTGCCATAACACCTAAGCAGCACTTTTGGTTAGAGTCCTTTAGGTTGATATATCTTATTTAACTATTAGTTATTTCAGGAAAAGCTTAGAACTTCTCGCATACAAATATTGTTTTGCATTTTTAAATGCTTTTCATAGCCTCATATCACTGCTATACCTAAATCTTAGGTGATTACTCTTTTTAACTGACCAAAGGTCTAAAAGGATACATTTCAGTTTTTCTAGATGACTGTGTTTTTTTACCCTAATTAATACGAGATCATATTAATATATGAGTTTGTTGGAGTTTCAAAATATTGATAAGGAGGTGTCTTATAATCTTCCTTAAGAAAACCTTAAAAAAAATTTTTTCTTAACCCCAGCATTATTCCAATTCAACATGTTGAAAGAGTGAGATAGGATAAAAGAAAATACGGTAACTCCTTCCTAGTCTACAACACTTTTTACTTGAGTTAACTATTGCTAAACCTAAGAAAACTCCAATACAAACAACCTCCCCCCCCTCCTCCTCCCCCCCTGCTCAAAAATTAAAGAAAAAAGAATGTAAAAACTTTCTTGAGCTAAAGAGATCTACTAAACCTGTTTTAAGACGAGATCTAGTATTTGAGTTCGACTTATTAATCACACACCTAAATTATTAAAATTAGAATAAAAGAATCAAGAACTAGAGGAGTCAAGAACTAGAAGAATCAAAAACTACAATTTTAACGTTGAAGCACTATTTCCAAGAATCAAACTTTATAGGTGGAGTGAGAACGCAGCCGATAAAATAGTACCAAAGAATTTGAACTATCACTTGGCGGTTGGTATATAATAGAACAAAAATTCGGAGACATGTGCTAAAGGGAAGTAAAATTTTTATCTTTTAGTTTGTAAGCGTTGTTTGTTTGACTATTATTTTTTTCAAACTTTAGATATAATTTTTACTATCTTTGGAATATACTGAATATGATTGTCGTTGTATTATGTCTGTGCCTATGAAATTTCCTTGTTGTGAGGACCTCAGTGGAACAATTTGGATCAAGTTTTACGGCATGTCAGAGACACACTACTTCTGATATATAGTTTCCTTTGTCTCATTCCTTTCTTTTTCTTTTACTTTCTGTTTTTCTCATTTCTTTCTTTTTCTTTTTCTTTCTGTTTTTCCCCTTGTTCTTGTGGGATTTA
>AP025059.1:25314417-25433844 GCA_036186865.1 Eustoma russellianum
CAAGAACGTCGATAAAAACACCTCAGATAATCAATTTCATTGCGAAAATTTAGCAGAATATGTGTTTGATCAATTAACGTAATACGAAGATCATGATGAAACCGATTTTCTCAAAAACTTCTCGAATAATTTTTAAAGGTGGTCGACCATACCAAAACATGCCAACTAGAGAATATCGAAACGGAGCCGCAAGAGCATCAATCTCCAAGTCAAGGAAGGAAACCATAGGAATACCTTTGTAGCGTGTAGCCGTTTTTGGGGAAATTGAAATAGCATTGGAGGCATTAGTGTAGGCAACGACTGCAGCGAAAGTTAGTGCAGCTGCCATGTCAATCGGGCAAATGGTGAAAAGAGAACTGCTTTGATGACGCGCAGTATCAGCGAAACGGAACCGACAGTGGCGACGCTAACGAGCAGTGAAGGCAGCAGCCTGGGGTGGCGGCGGCTAATGCCGCCGAATTCTGTGATCGCCGGACCGCATAGGTTTTCAGATTTATATATCTATATATCGACCTCGTCATAATATATATATATATATATATATATGTATGTATGTATGTATATATATATATATATATATAATATATGTAGAAAAAAATATATGTAGAAAATATGCCGCTTCTCTCTGGCGATAGCGCACCCCGGCGGCGCTAGCCGCCGCCGTTGCCGGATCATCACCCTCTTTCCGCTTACTCTACCCGATAATTCCCTTTTCCTCGTCACTATCTCAAATCGCGGCCTTGGCTTTCGTCGTTTCTTTTTCTCTGCTTACCTCGCGAGGATCATGATAACCGCACCGAGCTTTGCTGCGGTTGTCGCCGGCACAGGCAATTCCGGCAATATCGACATTGCGCCGAAAACTGTTTCCAGATACAAAGGACTCCCGTTGATCTCTTTTCTTGACGCTAAAATTGATGCATTGGCTGAACCCTACAGGTATTCTTTGGTTGGCACTTTTTGGTATGGCAGGCCACCTCTAAAAATTATACGTGAGGTTTTTGAGAAAATTGGCTTTCATCAAGATTTATGCATCACATTGATTGATCAATCGCATATCCTTTTGAATTTCTGCAATGAAGCGGATTATTTGCGCTGCTTTTATCGTCGTTCATGGCATATTTCTGGATGTCATATGAGGATTACAAAGTGGACAGTAGATTTTGACCCAAGCGCTGATGTTCCTATTGTTCCAGTCTGGGTTGCGCTGCCGTCTTTACCGATCCATCTGCACCATCGTGTAGCCCTATTTGAAGTCGTTCGGCTGATTGGTACACCTTTGAAGCTGGATGTCGCAACTTCAGATGGCTTGCGCCCATCAGTGGCTCGTGTCTGTGTTGAGGTTGATGTATCACAGGATTTGCCCCAGAAAATCTATTTGCAGGCAAAGGGTAGATTGATCTTACAATCTATAGTTTACGAGGATCTACCATTATTCTGCACATCCTGCCGCAGATTGGGTCATGCAGCCGCTGCATGTCAACCTAAGGAAAATGGTACGGCCCCCCCCACCGCCGCCTCCTCCCCCGCCGCCTCCTCCACCAAAGCCGGATCGCCCACCGCGGCAACGTTGGACCCCAATCAAAAAGCGAATGACGGAACCACTTTCGTCTCAACCTAATGTCACCTGCTGAACCATCTGCCCGTGATGACCACTACCCATCTACGACGGAACCACAACAGGATATGGCTCAACCTTTGTCTGATACAATACCAGCCCAGGGGGTAGATAAATTTTGTGATGTTGCAGACCATCATCTTCCATCCGATATCAATCCGATTGAAACGGGTCATTCTTCAGATACAGATTTGCCATAGGAGGATCATGTTGATGATATTCCAACCGTACCGGTGGATGTGGAACGACGCATGCATCTGTTACCCCCCCATCGCCGGATGAAGGAATATTACTATCGCGCTTAGAAGAGCAGGATGCTGAGACTGAATTCATCCCGGTTGTCCCACGTCGTAAGCGCAGATCGCGCAAAGATCTACCTCCTCTTCCGCCATCCACAATCTTGACGCGCAGTGCATCGCACATCATACAGGGAAGTACCTCCTCTCTTGATCAATGAATATCTTAATATGGAATGTTCGAGGCATGCGTGCCTCGTTACCTAGATTAAAACAAATGATTCAAGAACACTGTTTACATTTACTTGCTTTAATTGAACCCAAGCATGCTCCTTCACAAATTGATGGGTTTGCCTTAAGACTAGGTTTCTCACATTTTTATGCTTCACATTCGGAACGTATGTGGTTTTTTCTGGCGTGACACTGAATTTCGTATGCTGGCTTCTCAGGATCAAGATCAAGTAGTCCATTTTACTTTGCAGTCATTCTCTCTGCAATGGACGTTTGTTTTCTCTGTTGTATATGGGAAGCATACCTCTCTTCAGTCGTCCGCTATGGAACTCATTATGTGGCTTCGCGGAATCATGTCAATTGCCCTGGGTGGTGGGGGGTGATTTTAATACTTTCCGAACCATCGAGGATCATAGAGGACATTCCACCCCATCACTCGCAGCACTGCAAGACTTTAATGAGTGTATTGAAACATGCTCCTTAATGACGCCTCCACATCATGGTTCTCGGTTCACATGGGCGGATGGCAGAGGGCTTGGCCGGATCTATCGTCGTTTGGACTGGGTTTTCATAAATTCGGATTTCCAGGATGGCTTTCATGATATACAGTTATCGCATTTGCCAAGGGTTACATCGGACCACATGCCGTTATTATTACAGTGTAGACACGGTGCCTCAGCTAGCAAACGATCTTTTCGGTTTTTGGATGCCTCGCTTCATCACTCCGACTTTCATTCTTATATGCAGCATGCATGGCTGTCATATCCTACAACTGGTGGAATGCATGGCTTCTGTAAAAAGCTATTTGCCTTCAAAAAAGATATACAGCGATGGAATAAGGATATCTTTGGAAATATTTTTAACAATCTGAAGCATGCAGAGACTCAGCTTAATCAAGCTGAGGCAGCCTGGGAGGCACAACCGACAGCGGAAAACCGAGAGGTATATCATCGATCCAAGGCCGAATATTTGCAAGCCTCACATTATGAATTGCAATTCTGGAAACAAAAAGCACGGATAAAATGGCTTAAGGAAGGTGATGCCAACACACAATACTTTCATTCCATTGTCAAGGGGAAGAGGACGAATTTACGTATCCAGAAAATTCAAAATACACAGGGGGAGACTTTGACAGACAAGCCAGAGATTATGGCTGCTGCGGTCTCTTTTTATAGGGATTTATTTGCTTCCGCCCCAACGACCAATCACTCTACTATACTATCTCACATTCCTCGACTGATAACCAAATCCGAAAATGCCATGCTTACGCAGCTTCCTATGGCAACGGAAGTGAAGGAGGCTGTGTGGCACTTGGACCCTCAGAGCGCCGCAGGGCCCGATGGATTTCACGATAGTTTTTATCGTTCATGTTAGTCTGTCATACATTCTGATGTTGTTAAAGCCGTGCAGGAATTTTTTCTTGGCATCCCGCAGCCGACTGTTATGGCTAGTGCCTTAATTACATTGATACCCAAGACTCAATCGCCTACAACATTCAGTGATTTTCGCCCCATTTGTCTAACAAACTTTTTGAGTAAAGTATGTACCCGTATAGTGGCCACACGTTTGGGGACGCTGCTTCCGAAATTGATCTCTCCGGAACAGACATGTTTCCTCCCGGGACATAATATTTCCACTCAAGTTCTATTGGCACGGGAGATGATACAGCTGTTGGATGGTGGGTCACACATATGCCTGAAGCTAGATATGATGAAGGCCTTTGATCGTGTCAGTTGGGATTATTTAGAGCGTTTGTTACGTCAGTTTGGCTTTTCGGATTTTTTCATTCGGATTATCATTAATCATCTCCGTGCTACTACATTGTCAGTATTGATAAATGGCGAACCTTCGGATACATTCCGGCCAGGGAGAGGAGTCAAGCAGGGTGATCCTTTATCTCCCATGCTATTTATTTTGGCGTCGGAGGGATTCAGCAGAGGTTTAAAATCTCTGGCGGCTACGGGACATATACTGCCGTTTTGTCTAGGCCGTGTCCCTTTCACAATCACACACATGGCGTATGCGGATGACTTACTTATCTTTCTGCAGGGCACACAGCGTAATTTACGAAGATTTTACACGTTTTTAACTGGGTATGAAGCTGCTTCGGGTCAAAAGGTCAATTATCAGAAAAGCAGTCTCATTCCTTCGGCACTGATTCCCCCTCGTCGATGCCGCTCCTTCCAAGATATGTTGGCATGCGACTCTCTTCTCTCCCATTTCGATATCTTGGTTCTTATCTCCACAAAGGGATTAATCGCTCTCGTTACTGTTCTACTCTCTTACATTATATAGATGAGCGATTACAGGGTTGGCACTCGCGTCTCCTTTCCGCTGCAGGACGTTTGGTTTTGTTACGGTCAGTAATCTCGGTGCTCCCTCTTCATATTCTTGCTGCAGGAGGCTTACCAAAGTCTATCATTAAAATGATTCAAAGGAAAATGTCATCTTTTTATTGGGGAAAACGTCATCATTGGGTGGCGTGGTCGAAGATAGCTATGCCGGTTGAGGAAGGTGGCTTAGGACTTCGCGATCTCAGTATGCTCCAACAAGCATATCACTGCAGGATTTGGTGGAAATATCAAAAGCATGATACATTATGGAGCCAGTATATGCATGCCAAATACGGCCGAAGAGGTGATTATCGGCCAAGACTACCAGATTCGCCGGTTTGGAAACTCATTTGTCGTATTCATGAAACATGCATTTCACATACGACTGGCATTGATTCTCATCTTACATGGACGCCCACACCCTTGGGAGAATTTACAATCAAATCTGCTTATGACATTTGTCGGATCTCCACGCCTACATTACTTTCGGCTAAGTTTATTTGGTTTAAACGTCACTCCCCAACCACGAAATTACTACTTTGGCGTCTCTTTCACTCGGCTCTCCCATTTGAAGACTATCTTGTGCATTATTCTACCGCGCGTCCCACGCAATGCACATTTTGTAAACAGCATTCGGCAACGATTGATCATGTATTCCTACACTGCCCGCAAATTCGGCATCTGTGGACTTTCTTCGCAACAGAATTGCATGGACTTTCCCCCACAACTATGAGTCTGCGCCAGTATCTTTTATCATGGTGGTACCATTCATCAAATTCTTCATTAGGTGGAGTATTGAAAATCGTGGTTCCGGGTATTTTGGTGTACAATATTTGGCGCACTTATGCTAATTTAGTATATGGGGACAAGGAATTCTTTTCTACATCGACATTACGAGCCACAATCCACTTTGACATTTCCATGTGGCTTCACACATTACATGGGTCAAAACTAGCAGCAAGGCCATCTCTCAATCTTTCATGGATTCAATATATTCGACCTCCACGTATCAAGGTGATAAGATGGCTCACTCAGCCAACAGGTAGATTTAAACTCAATGTGGATGCAGCAGTGGGGCGTCACTATGCTGCAGGCGGCGTTATCATGCGCGATCACGCTGGCATGTGTGTTCGCGCATTGTCCTTTTGATTGCCTCCATGCACACCTTTGATGGCAGAAATTCAGACTACTCTATTTGCCTTACTCTATTTTCTACCATTATATGGAACACTTGTCATCGAGACTGACTGTGCGCAAATGTCGATGCGACTACGTCAACCGCAGCCTGTCTATGGAAATTTTCATCTCTGTCTACTACACGAATTGGTTAATCTTTATCGGTTGGAAATCACACATATATATTGCGAGGCTAACATGGCGGCTCACTATCTGGCCCAATACGCAATGACATCTCCGGGAACAAGCTATTTTGATAACGATAGTCTACCGCCCATGGTGCGCGCTTCAGTCACTTTGGATCTCACGTCAGCAAACATACGCACTCATTGAGCTTTAGGTCTTCCATATGGATTGGCGTGTTATAATATCATCTGCCTGTATTCTCGTGAGTACAGGCAGACTCGGTATGTTTCTATTCTTCCTTTTTCACATGGTATCTTATCTTCCAATACCTAGCATAATGGTTCCTTTTTATGATGCATGGCACGCGTTGATGGTTCCTTTCTATGATGCATGGGGCAAACCGAGTTCTGGTTTGATATTTCAGCCATTGGGGGCATCCCAAACATATCACGTCTTCCGAACGGATTGGCATTTAGACAATCTCCCTGCCTGTACTCTGAAGGGTACAGGCATACTTGGTGAGATCCACATTTCTGCAGTTTATGATCTCTGCTTATCTTATTATTCCTGCTACCCGCACTTACATGTCCTTTCGATATTTGGGAGATCTCATATGTTTTATAATTACGCTGCTGCATCGTTTGCATTCCATATGCATTGGCTTGAATCCCTTTTCTCTGCCTGTACTTGGATTTGTACAGGCAGACTTGGTATGCGTTATATTCAATTGTCTGAGTGTCTTCTATCACATCATTTTAAAATGTTTAACACACTCTTATGTTTTCATGACACATAGACGGCATCAATTCTACTACTGTCTTTTCATGGGCTTCAACATGGCGTTCTGGAGTTCTTTTACCTTCCATCTCTACAGCATCACATTAGTCATTGGCGGATTGCGGTTTTGCTATCACTGCATTGGACTTGGATCACACATCTATTTCTGACAGTTAACGTCATTTCTACCGGGCGAAGGGCTTTTCATCAGGATCGCATGTTCACACATATATTTATTTGGTTACGCCTATGTAATTTTAGCTTTATATGTAATTTTTCACATTGTAGCGTTTATCAACAGTCCATTTGTATAAATATGTACACTTTTTCCTTCGTCAAGGTTTTATCCACAAGGGTGGTTTTACTTGGTAAGGTTTTAATGCGGCATATCATATATAATATGGATGTTGCTAATCATCTACTGCTACCATCACTTTTGCTGTAATAAGGTTTTCCTCCGTCATAAGTGAGGGTTTGCATTAATAAAATGTCTTTTCGATATATATATATATATATATATATATATAGAAGGACGGGTGGTACCGTCCGGTGATTTTATTAAATATTGTCTCAGTTATGGCGGAGGAATACCATGGTTATATGAGGAACCCTATCTACGGAGAGAGACTCTCCCAAACTAAGCAAAACAACATCTGAAAAACATAAAGGAAATGAAATACAAAGGACAATAATAATTGTTCAATCGAAAATACTAGAGAATGATAACCAATATCAAGCACGACAGAAAGATATCCAACATTTCTGTTCCTGGAAGTGAATGTTTTTTTGTCCTTTATTGTGTTGCTGGAAAGTGTATTCTGTACATTGCAAATGAACTTCAAAAGCCCCATCATGCCTCTCCGCTTTCTCAGTGGTGTTGTATGTCCCAGGATTGTGGAACTCGCAAAAACATTTATACAAATGAATGTGTGAGAAACATATAGCAAAACCCATGTCGAAACATGATAAGAAGATTAGCCACTTACCAGCGTTACCTTGGTCAGTCATGAACCAAGGTAACAGCAAACTAGAAATGCCCTGCATAATGGTAGTGTATCCGATGGCAAATATCCATAAAGTAGTCCTCAGCAAACAATCAGAAAAGGGATTAGTAAGCAGTATAATTGTTGTAAGGAAAGCCATGCAACGTAAACAAAAGCATACCTATGTTTCCCATAGCCTTGAGGCTGTGGGCAACAACTCGTGTAATGTGCCAACCAAACAGGATGAATTAATGCCAGAATATAAGGAAGCTGCAGGAAGAGAAAACCATACCCAAGTTGACTGCATCGGTGTGATACAGGAAACAACGAGATGGAGAAAGCGATATAATTGTTGACTAGCGCCGGAAGACATGTGTTGTGAAGTTTGTGTTATAATATCCACGTGCCATAGAAGGTAGCGATTCCATAGAAAAATAGGGTGTTGTCAACGGAGATATACGTGCATGCTGTGCTAAATGATGTGCAACCATGTTCACCTCTCTTGGTATATATCGAATATAGGTTCCAGTGAGTTGCAGAAATTTTTGCAGATGCCTAAATTCAGGAAGCAAAGAAAGAAATGAATACGATGTGTGTGTTGCATTCTGACAGTCTGTTTCTATTAATATGCCGCGGTAAGACTGTCCATATATATTGGGCTAAATAGGATTGCTTGTATTTCCGCTTATAGAGTAGGTAGACGAGGTAAAGAGAACGAAATTGCAGCTATCATGTTACCTTAACTGTTTTGCAATATAGCCCCTGCTGCAGCATTAGATCGGCCCACAGAGGCATCCATATTAAGCTTTAATTTATCCGATGGTAGAAATTCGCATTTTAAAGTGCTCACCCGCTTAGATCGCAACTGAGGAGTAAGACCATTTGAGATGAGATGTGGAATATTTTTTGCCAGCTTTTTTTTTTTGATAATGTGTGTGACCAATCATAACACAGGAG
Organism: Eustoma russellianum; assembly: GCA_036186865.1. NCBI lineage: Eukaryota > Viridiplantae > Streptophyta > Magnoliopsida > Gentianales > Gentianaceae > Eustoma > Eustoma russellianum. Next base: position 25,322,852 of record AP025059.1, read on the forward strand.
ATGCGCCGTACCAAAAATATTGGAAGGGTGTATATCCGCCTCTCCAAAGACATTGTTGGTATAAACCTTCCACTATTGCCCAACAGATCATGATTGGAGCAACTACTCGAAAATGGCCAACAATTGAATTGATGTGGAGGATAACCACCATTTTAACAGATGCATTCGAGTACTATCCTCAAATCGCATAGGTCCATCCAATATCAATGTGAATCTAAGCCATACATCTTAGACAAAACAGCATCGAAGAAAAATGTGATCAGTAGTGGCTGAGGACATCTTACAATATGGACAAATAGTTGGGCACATGCTTATAAACTGTGCAAGATTGTCTTCCACCAGAGATGCTTGATGATACAAACTCGAGACCTAGGAATGGGAAAAATGCTACTCAACCGCTAGACCTAAAGGTTTTTCTATATATATATATATGTATATATATATGTGTGTGTGTGTATATATATATATAATCATATATAAAATGGTTGCCGCTCTCTCTGGAAGGCGATGGCGGACGGCGTGAATCCAGCCGCCGCTGCTCTACTTTTCTCCTCTCCAATCTTCTTCTCATATCCTCTTCGTTTCTATTGCTGGAATCTCCTACTCCATCACAGCCTGCGATCGCCATGGATAAACAGCGGCATTGCAGCCGCCGCCGCAGGTTGCCAAGCCTTCGGCTTCGAGTAAACGATCATTTGCCTCCTTGTTTCAATCATCTTCTAGACCATCCATTGCACTGAAGCCAATTCAAAAATACAAAGATAGCCCGATGATAGCTTTTACAGATGACGAGATCACCACCTTGGCAGCACCATATTGGTTTACTTTGGTCAGCACCTTTTAGTATGGTCGTCCTCGGATGGCCATAATTCATTCCACTGTTGATCGCATTGGATTTGTTGGTACGATACGTATTGGCCTTCTTGATTCGATGCATGCTTTGTTACATTTTGAGCAAGAGCATGATTATTTGTTTTTCTTTGCGAGACAAAGAGGGACTAGATCAAGAAAATATATGAGGGTAATAAAATGGACCCCCGACTATGATCCGAAGGTGGACATTCCAATCGTTAATGTTTGGGGTTCACTGCTTGGTTTACCGGTACACTTTCATCATCGTGAGGCTTTGTTCCAAATTGGGCGCATATTGGGCATGCCAATGAAGTTGGATGCGGCCACTGCTGAGGTTCTCTGGCCCTCTGTGGCTCATTTATGTGTGGAGATTGACGTCTCTCAGGAGCTTCCTAAGCGCGTACATATTCAGGTAGCCACTCGCTGCATTTCACAGCCTGTTGTTTATGAAGATTTATCCATGTATTGCCTTGTTCTCGGTTGGGACATAAATCAGCTTCTTGTGGGAAAGTCGACCCAATTACGACTCATCCGCCTAGTGGCGATCAGGTGTCCAAATCAAAGCAGATCGATCGTTTGGACAAAGATCTGCCACAACGTTGGACGCCCAAAAATCCTCAACCAGTACTATATGACAACCAGCCTTTGCAGACTGACAGTTTGGTTGTCCAGGCCGCACAGCCTTCTGTTACTCTGTAACCTGATATAACACGACCCCCTTCTGTTTCTTATGCATAGGATATTTCACGCTTATAAGGAATTGATGATACCATGATAAATGATATGTTTGCTTTATTTGAGTTGGTTTCTTTTTCTGATGGTGAAGTCGAGCTATCTCATCGTCAAAGCCAGTTAGCAGCAAAGAATTCTGATGAGAAACTTTTTAATTTCATAAATGATCAAGCACAGGCTGCCTCTCTTGACACTGCACACAATGAGATTTTGCCCGTTTCTAGTACATATACAGACGGCAACAGTTTTTGGGTTCCGCCAAAGTTATTGCGGTGGGATCATAAGACACTCCCGCCTACTTCACCACGGTTTACTTGGTCCTTGGCAGCTTATCTCTCTAATTCGTTTGATATTTTATCGCAATGAAGATTATGCTATGGAATGTTAGAGGTATTCGCACCTCTGCTGATCGTCTTTTGTCTTTAATTTGTCATTATCACTTTTATGCTCTTGTTGTTATTGAGTCCAAGTTGCGTCCGTCATCCTTGGTGTCATATCATCGTAAATTTGGCTTCTCTCAATCGATTTCAGTATGTGATGATCACATTTGGGTATTTTCGAGAGACTCTACACTTCAGTTACATGATGAGCGCTACGGCATCAAGAATTATTCATTGCGGTTTCAGTGGTTGCCTTTTGGGGATACATTTTGGTGCATTTTTGTTTATGGTCTTCATTCCGTTGTGGATCATCGTCCTTTGTGGGATGATCTCTTTGGATTTCATAGAGTGCTGGGTGATCCCTTGCTCATTGGAGGAGACTTCAATACATTTTTGCCACTTGATGAGCATAAGGGCCGGTCTACAGCATTCCTCCGATCCTTGTAGGATTTTAACAATTGCGTCTCTGCTTGCTCTCTTCAGCCAATCCCTTTCAGGGCTCTCCCTATACTTGCTGTGATGGTCGTGGTTTGGGACAAGTTTAGCACCGGTTCGACCTTTTTATATGTTCTCAGTCTTTCTTTGATCTATTTTCTTTGGTTCATTATCAGCATCTGAGTCGTACAACCTCGTACCATTCTCCTCTCTACTTAGAATGCACTTCTGAGGTTTCGACAACAGTTCCCTCTTTCTGGTATTTGGATGTTTGGACCATGCATCCTGACTTTGACATTTTTGTGCATCATCATTGTCTTTCGTTTCCTATAGTGGGGGGAATGTGGGGGGTTTTATGATAAACTACGCCAACTTAAGAATTTACTTAGGTGATGGAATAAGGATATTGTCGGCAATATATTTGATGCGGAGATTGCCACAGAGACTGAGGCTAAGTGTTGTGAACGGGAGTTTGATGCTGCACCATCGGATTCTACATGGACCGAATACTCTCGGATAATAGCGCTATTGTGATGTGCACAAAACCGAGCCTTACGTTTTTAGAAGCGAAAAAGCAAATTTAAAATGGTTGAGAGAAGGTGATGCTAACACTAAATTTTATCATCAGACTGTAAAAGATCGTCGCCATCATCAAAGTATCTGTCGTATCATTCGGGAGGATAGAGTGGAATGTGCCGATTTATCTGAATTTGAAGGGGAGGCGATACGATACTGTCAAAGTTTATTTGCGTCGGGTTCTTCCTTGCAGCATGATTCTATTCTGCAGTATGTTTCTCAGTTACTTGCAATGGAGGATAATGCTCTTCTTATCGCCATTCCTTTACTGCAGGAGGTTTGCTAGGCACTTTGGGACCTCATTCCTACTAGTGTAGCTGGTCCTGATGGTTTTTCGGGTTCATTTATCAACATTTTTGACAGGTTATTAACTTGGATGTACTTAAGGCCGTGCATGAATTTTTTCTTGGTATTTATCTGCCTCGGTTAGTGACTTCTGCCCTAATTACTCTTCTACCTAAGGTGACAAACATTCAAACGTTTGCTGATTATCGCCCTATATGTTTAACAAATTTTTTCTCTAAGGTGATTACTCGGTTGCTAGTTACGAGGTTCTCCACCCTTCTTCCAAAATTAATTTCTCCAAAGCAGGCAGGTTTTATAAAAGGATGCAGTATGACTGAACAGATCTCTTAGCACAAGAGATGGTGCATATATTAGATCATCCTACGAGAGGAGGCCATGTCATTGTCAAACTTGATATGATCAAGGATTTTAACCACGTGTGTTGGACTTATTTGGATAAACTCTTAATTAAGATGGGGTTTGATTCACGTTTGCTATGCATCCTTCTGCTGCACGATGTTCAATGTTGATTAATGGCAAGCTAGTGGGTTATTTTCATGTGGGTTGTGGTGTTAAGAAAAAGGATCCTTTAATCTCCTTTGCTGTTTATCTTAGCCTCAGAATGATTCTCACACGGCCTTAAGTTGCTTATGCAGACAGGCAACATCCACGAATTCCAGGCAGGCCGGGCGTCGCAGATTTCACATTTGGGCTTTGCTGACGATTTGGTCATCTTTTTGAATGGCTCAGTTCGGAATCTGCAGTGCTTCCATCATTTTTTGGAGTTATATCAACATGCTTCGGGCCAGTTGATCAACTTGCATAAAAGTCAAGTGGTCGTCGGGTCATGTGTCGCTAGTGCATGTGTGTCACAGGCATTAGGTATTCGCCTAGCTACTTACCCATAAAATACCTCGGTTCATTTGTTTATAAGGGTATTAATCGAGCGTGATATTGTGTATCATTACTTAATCATTTTGACGCCAAGTTGAATGCTTGGTCTACCAAGCTACTTTCTATGGCTGGCCGCCTTGTCCTTATTCGACATGTTCTGTGTTATATGCCCTCTCATATCATAGCTAGCTCCCGTCTTCCAAAGAGTGTTATAAACTTATTAAATATAAAGATGCCCAACTTTTTGTGGAATGGACGCCATCATTGGATCTTCTGGGAACATATTTGTCAACCAATAGAGGCAGGGGGTTAGGTATTCGTAATCTATCGATTGTGTAGCAGGCTTACGATTGTTTACTTTAGTAGAAGTTACAGGACCTATAAAGCACCACTAGAAGGGGGGTTGAATAGTGGGTGCGGAAAGTTTGATTTTTAAAAACTTTTGAACAAAAAACCTCATTTTTTAAAACAATTTCTATTTTAAGATCCTGATTTGAAATAACTAAACAACCTAGTTGTAGACCTCCAAAATTTATGAAATTCAGTGAGAAACTACTCTCAGATGTCCTGAGTATCTCATAAAAATTTCAAATTAAAAATCCACTCTTAACCCCTTGAAAATACATTTTTGGTCAGATTGCGCAAATCTACCAGAAACAGTACTCCAACTTGAAAATTTTATTTCGATTAATTGGTGAATCGAAATGGTCTGAAAATTTAATGATAAGACCCTCAATGAATTTGTTTTAATGGGTTGAAACAGTGTTCGAAAATTCCTTTGGAAGGTATGTGAATCACGTTGATGTTCTCAGCCTTTGCAACTCTGAAAAAATCAGATTGCACTAGTCTAAGAACTATTCAAGTTTGACTGACTTATACTTATCCAAATGAATTGAAACTTGCGCCAAATGAAATCTAGGACGTGTGGCTATGTTTCTGAAAAATTTGTGATTTTTGAAATTCGTTTGCTATTTTTAACGTTTCAATAAAAATGATGCAAAACTTAAAATTGAAGGTAAAGTGCTGAATAGTAAGAACACCAAGAATTTTTATACTGGTTTGGTTAACACAACCTAATCCAGTCTTCGAGGACACCTTCCTTGGTTATCACTAAACACCAAAAAAACACCTTACCACAAGGGTGACTGGAGTTAACACTAACTCCACCTTTTTACAAACAAACAATCAAATAAACCAATCACGAACACCACCATCGATCGAATGAAGGTTTGATCACACCTTGATCAACCTTTTACAAGAAATGAACGAGTGTAGATGGTATAATCAAAGTCTATATAGTATGTAGAATATATGAACAATAGGCTTGAGAGAAGAAGAAGATGAAAGAAAGGTAGAAGAAGAGAGTAGTATATCTTTTTGCACTTGAGAGAAATGTGTGATATGCTTGGCTTTGTTTGCACTATCTTCTCTCTTTTTAATCACACTTGGCCGCCCCCCTAGGGCGTCTTCCTTTCTTGAGAATTCTTTTTAATATCCTTAGAAGATTGCCTTGTGTATAGATGACACCATCTTGCTTACTTGGGGCCACATGATTGGAAGGATGACTTGACCTTGCTTACTTGTCACTTGATGATTGGTCCAACTTGGCATCCTTTAATGAGCTGTAAAATCTGAAAAAAAAAAACTCATAAAACATGTGCTCAAAAGTAGTCAAAATATTTCCATACTACCACACATCAATCCCTTAAGTTTTGGGATGCAAATTAAGCACTATAATCATCACAAAATCGGCCAACTAATGCCGTGTGCTGAAAATTTTGAGCATGTGTAGCATTTTGAAATCTTTCCTTGTGTGGTGCCCTCTTTAATGTCACCAATCTTGTGTGGCATGTCTTTCACCAATTGAAGTGTCAAATAAGCTCTACCTAGTCTCCAATCAATGTGACATAGGTGTGTATAATGAACTAGACAAGTGCTTAAATTTCATTTTAGTAAGCTTTGTCAAATAATGCACAATATTTACACATTTATGGTAAATAATAATCAGCCCTATTTTGAACTTTCTAGAACACTTTAACATGTCTTGAATGTGTAAAAAGTGTCTAGATACATGTTGCACCTTATGGCAAAAACGTTCCATGTGTTGTGTTCGTAGAAAATCGAATTTTCGCCTTTCATGGATTACGCGATTTTTCTCCGCTTAAATTCAAACTTTTTGCACATGTCATATATGTTATGTCACATATAATAATCATAAAATAAAGTGTATATTCAGCTCTAATAGCTGATGGAGAAGGCGACCCACGTGCTTAAAAGATTTGACTTTGAAATCTCCACAAATTTGGCCTAAATTGTGGATGATTTGTGTGTGCCAACATGGAATACTTTAGTGGCTAATTTGAACATATGAGCCATGAAAATTTTGGCTATTTTTGAAGTATATGGGCTGACCATCTTTATATGGCAAGTACGTGATGCGTTGGTGAAGGTTCAGTAGTCACCCGATACGACAATTTTCTGTTTATAGCCTTGTAACGTGTCGTTATAATTTTGTCATCATAATGAATTATATCATATGATATAAGACCTTAATATACTCATAAATATGAGGTGTATATAGTGGTGTGACGTTGACATACGTTTGTGATATATGTAACGTGTCAGTAGTAAATCAAAATATATGTGTACTGTGCCTTTTTAAAAACAAATATGAATGTATATAATATATATATATGGCATGTAAGATTAAATGGGGAGGAGACTTTCCATTTCCAAATTTGTTGCCATGTATATTCCACCAAATACATCTTCATTTAATGAACTAGTTAGTTCATTAATTAATTACTTTACTTAATGAATTAGTTTAGTTCATTAATTGTGATACCTGAAAATAGTTCAAAGACAACAAATGTTTGGCATATGATATAAGGTTTAACGCTTCATGGCTTGTTAGTACGGCAACAATATATATAAACATATGAGGCATGTATATCACATAAAACGTGTCAAATAATAATTTTGTCATGCATTTCGTAAACTTGTACTATTTAAATCATGTATTTGTAAATCATTCAAACATTTTCTCAACAATATCCCCCTTTTGATGATTTACAAAATAACATTTGTTCATGAATTAAATATAATTGCTCCCCCTCCAAATATGCTCAAATTCGAATTTTGAATTTTGAATTTTATATTATCGTTATCTCCCCCTTAAATTATGCTCTCTCCCCCTTAAATTATGCTTTTCTCTCCCCCTTTATTTTGTAAATGGCATCAAAAGTACATGTAAGGATGTAAATAAATAGCAAGTTATAGCATATAGAAATCATGCATTTTAAGTGCGTTCCTAAGGGTTATTGATTCAACCCTTTGCAAATGTACCTTTTGGTACTCAAACATGGGTGACCTTTTTCGGTCTTTCAAAAGATAAGAAAAGAGATGAAGAAACTGTATAATAGATGTTCGGTGCAAATCCGTTTGGCCTTTGGCCCAGAATGCCATCACGCTCATGATAATATTTTTGTTTTTTATATGCATTTTTGTTAGTTTGCATAGTGCGTGATGCATTCGTATGATATGAATGTTGCATATGTATCAATGACTTTCTTTTATATCTATATGGCACACAATTATACATTTCATGTGAGGAAAAAGAATTAGCAAGATGAAATGCAACGTGAGGCTCGATAGATTGTATTGTCGCCTTCTTAGGCTTTACGATCGACTTAAATACACGTTGTTGCTTAGATGAAGATAAAAAAAATATTTAGATTTTTTTGTACATGATTATCTTCAATATACCCTAATCCGGTTTTGTCAGTTTCATGTTTTGCGAAGAAATGAGACGATCTAACATGCAAATTCCTCTATCGAATCGTTTTACCATCTTTTCTAGATCTTCGTTTCTTGATCTCAAATCTGAGATCTCGGCTTTCATTACCACGCTTTCGGATGTAAAGGATTGAATTTCAGATCTCAATGAAGCAATCAAATTAGACGACTCCTCTTTTAAATAGTTTAATTGAGAAACAAGATTTGTGTTAGTGGATTCTAACAATTTCTTGTCTTTAATTAAGATTTTTTTTTCTTTTGCAAGAGTCTTAGAAAACTTATGTAATTCAAGATATTCAACATACATATCATTATAAAATAGTTTAGAATCCGAATCAGAATTTGCCTCATTATCAAAAGGTGGAGGCCTTTGGCTTGACATACCTTCTTGTTCCGTTTTCTAGCTAGTGGATGCTGTTGAGAAATATGTTTGGATAATTTTCAAAATCGTGATTTTAAGTGGTGAATACTTACTAATGTCACACATGGTGTAAGTGTTTAAAAGTCGAAAAAGTTGAGAAAAATGACATCGATCTCTCAGGTTGTTGCACTTCGATCCCTCACATCGATCGATCTATGTAAGGCAGAGAAAGTTCAAGACCTTAGTGTGAGACATCGATCTCTAAACCTGAGACAGATCGATCAATAGATGTATACATCAAACCCTCACTTCGATCGATCGATGTAGGTCAGAGACAAACTATGAAACTTACTGTGAGACATTGATCTCTAAACCTGAGGAACTTCGATCGATCGATGTCTAGCGTTTTTAGAAATATTTTTCTAAAATGCGATAAAAGTGGTTGTTTTCATTTGTACATGTTTTATATATGTTCATTATGTGATTAATATGCGTTTTTTATAATTATAAATGCATTGTGACTAATGTGCCTTGGAAGTTTCTACAACTTATCAAAAATGGCAAAATTGGAATTTTGAGTTTTGCAGGAACTTGATATGGTGGAAATACTTCAAAGACTTATTCTCATCATATTTATCATGGCAAATGTGTTATTATATTCATTTCTGACCATCCGGGTCATTTCTGTAGTTTTCTCTCACTAGGGGCATTTTGGTCATTTTACCTCTGAGGGTATTTTTGGTATTTTAGCTCAATGAATCTCTTGATTATATTATCATCTTCATTATAAAGCTTGTGTATGATCATTTTGAAGATTATGGTGGTTTTATATTATTTCTCTCACATGATGATATTATTGACTATAGCGGGATATGTGACGGGTTGTGATGTCACATTCTATTTCTTTCTTGAAGACCCTCTTCTATGTGTTATTGGAGTATATTTATCATCATATTTCATAGAATATAATGGTGTTAAAGGTGGTGAAATGATCACAACATACAAGAAGAAATATTAGGAATTTTGGTGTTATGTGTTGACATAATATTGTCAACTATTATTTGTTGATTTCTTCTTCAAAAAAAACTGGGTTGATATACATATATATCTGTTGAAAAACGTGTATATTCAGTTGGAGATGATGTGTTATTCATTTTATAGCTTGGTGACAAGTGGAACAACCAAAAAGAAGCTAGTTGGCAAAAGTTGCCAACTTGGAAATTCCAAATTTAAACCCAACGGCTACACGGGTTTTTGGAGCTGAATTTGTTGGTCAAATGGAAGCCCTCACATGTCCTATTATATTGCAAAGGAGTTGAGGTATTTTTGGAGGAATATGTCATTCTATCTTCTCCTTATTATCTTCATTTTTCAAGACATTCCAAGGTGGAATTTTCGGCCAACATTATGTTTCCAAGGTGGACCAATCATTTTGCTTTATGTTGCCAAGTGTACAAGGCCAACCAATGATGTGAAGACAACTTGGACTTGATGATGAAGATGGTGACACATAAGAGTTCTTATCTTCAAGGCTCACTTCACACTATAAATAGGAGGCAAAGGTGAAGAAGAAGAAAACACTTGAAGCTCACTTGAAAGCAATAGTTGATTTGTCTAGCTATCTTCTTCTTGTCATTCTTGTTCCATTCTTTGTAGCCAAGATGTTCTTATTGTATTTACTGTAGAGCTACAAGCCTCTTGAGCTTCATTTGTAAAATTGATTAGCCAATTCTATAAAGCTACATCAATAGGTGGTAGAGGTGTTGTAACTAAGTGTTGCATAGAGGTGTTCATCCAAGTCTTGAATAAAGTTGGTGTTTAACCCAAAGATCAAGCTTGGTTCTTATTGTAATTTGGTTCATACCATAGTGAAATCCAAGTAAAGGTGATCCTTGGGACTGGAGTAGGTCACATTGCCCGAACTAGGATAAATTCTCGGTGTTCTTATCTTGTTTCTACGTTTCTGCATTCTGCCCATTTTCTACTGCAGTTTTCACACAACTTCTCATGTTTTGAAAAAAATAGATAAACACTTTCAAAATTCGTGATTTTTGGTGGAGTTATACTTGAGACTGTTAGCTTTCATTTGCAACAAGAATCACTTGATTTGAGAAAGTGAAGTTAGTCTTTCAGTCGTTGCAAGATAACTGTTCCAATCTGGCTGCAATCTGTCCAGTTTTGAGAAAACTTGAATTCTGTTTAACCAAGAATTGTTTAACGTCAGGTCCTTTTGGAATCATAAACTAGACATACTAATGAGTGTTTTGACATAAATTTCAACATTTTTGGTTAAGTATTTAAAGAGAAACACGTTTTCCAATTTCGGCAACATTCTGTCCAATCCTGTTCAGATTGACCATCTAAATCTTTTTATTTGTTTGAAGGGAAAACGATCTTATTTTGGTTTAATTTTTGGATATAATTTTCTCAAAACATTTACGTTAAGTTTTGAAAATTTTCATAATTTTTGGAGTTGTGTACAAGGATTTTTGGATTTTTCAAAAAACGGGTTCTGACTCGGAGAGGGTCTCAGATTCTGTTTTCAAAGTGGATTTCTTTCAAGGGTAGTAGTGTAATTTCCACTAACCACTATTCATCCCGCCTCTAGTGATGTTTATTGCAGGTGCACGGTCCAACAATTGGTATCAGAGCGAGGTTGACACCACTCAAAGAGGCAATATTGAACACTAAACGAACAAAACAAGGCCAAGAAACAATAACTCTTTGTAGTATGCACATCTCAAAACAAAGGTACATAAATGGCCATAGTTTCTCACAAAGGTGAGTTGGAAGGTATGTCCACACAACGTCCTCCTCTTTTCGATGGCAATAATTTTTTTCATTGAAAACTAAGAATGAGGCTATTATTGATGGCTATAGACATCGATTTATGGTCTACAGTTGATGGACCGTACATTCCAATGAAAATTGTACAAGTTAGTGGAGTCACACAGGAAGTAGAAAAATATAAAAGCGAATGGTCTTCCGAAGATAAAAAGAGAATGTCCATGAATGCTAAGGCTATGCAATTACTGTTAAACGACTAACGACCTCTGAAGCAGGATATGTGTCAAATTGCACAAGTGCACACAACATGTAGAAATCACTAGAATCAAAGCATGAAAGTACTAGCGGGGTAAAAGAGTCAAAAATAAATATGCTTATGTCTGAGCTTGAATCTTTCAAAATGTTGCCAAACGAACCCATAACATCTATGGATTTGAGGATTACTAACATTTTCAATGCCCTTGAAGCTTTAGGTAAATCATTTACCAACAATGAGAAGGTTCAAAAGGTGTTGCGAATCTTTCATACTGAATGGGATCCTAAGGTAACAGCAATCGAAGAAACAAAGTCAATCACTAAGATGGATGAATTGATCAGTTCACTTAGAGTTTACGAGGTAAAACTAAACCAACGGAAGTCCGAGTCGTCTAAGTCATCCGGTAAGTCTATAGCTTTCAAATCAACTGAATCACATGCAAATAATGATGATAGTAATAGAGATAATGAGATAGACGATGACTTAATATTGATAGCTAGAAACTTAGAAAGTTTTTCAAACGACCAAATAGGAATAGACAACGATCTTCTTCTTCTTCCTCTTCTCAACCTAAGAAAAATAACTCTAATAATAACAAATGGTATAATAAAGAGTTAATGTTATGAATGTGGTCAAAGATGACACATCTCTTATGATTGTTCGACAAAGAAAAATGCCAACAATAATAATAACAAACAAGAAAAGGAGACGCAAAAATCAAAGGCAAAGGAGACCAAGCCAAGGAAAGGCAAACGAGCAATGAAGGTGAGCACATGGAACGACTCATCCGACATAGAATCTGACACTGAAGAAGCTCAAGTCTGCTCCGTATCCAACGAGGTAAGTTCTTCATCTGATGATGATTCTGATAGTAAAATGACATTTGATGAAATGCATGAAGAATTTTTAAGAATGAATGCTCACTATAAGATGCTCTCTACAGAAAAGAAGAAACTAATTGAAGAAACTGACAATTTGAAGAAGTCCAACTTGGAATTTTCCGATCAATTATAATCTTTTAAACAAGAGTCTACTAATACTCTTGATTCTTTAGAGATTAAAACTGAATCATATAGAAAAAATGAACAAACATTAAAAACTAAAAATAGTATGTTAAAGACTAAGTTAGAAAGTTGTGAAAATGAGATAGTACAACTTAAATCCACTAAACTAAACTTAGAAATGTTAGAACATTTTAAATCTGGTACAAACATGTTAGATACACTTATATCATCTCAAAAATATGGAAATGATAAAACCGGGTTAGGCTATAAAGAAGAAAATGTGAAGAAAGAGAAAAGTACTAAGTTTGTTTCATCTAGTACAAAATTGTCATACAATTCAACGAAATCAGCTTTGTCTGCTACATCTTCTTTTACTCCTTCTTCTGTTTATTCTAAGGCAAAAATACAACATGCACCCACAAAAGCACATACATATCAACATGCTACTAGGCAAAATTTTGCATCTAGACAACTCAGAAATTATGCCTATATGTATACGAATTTAACTAGACATAATAAAATGCATCCAACTTATCATGAACCTAAGTATAAACAACATTCATATAAGACTTATAGAAATGCATATGAACACACACACATAGCGCCATTCAATAAACAAAATCATATGACTTATACACACTATCAAAATCGGCCAAGACATAGTACTTATTAACCTAGGTACAACATGTATAACAATTCATCATCTCGTAAATGGAATGATCAAGTACATGTTAATCCTTTATATTCAACTTATAATAATGTCAAATATGTGCCAAGAAGATACATCCAACTTTGGATACCTAAGGGATATCTAAACAGGGATGGTGCAGCTGACATTCAAGGACCCAAATAAAGGGTGCCTAAAACTTTGTCTCCATTGTAGGAAAATCACAAGAAATGCAAGAAGGAGGCAAAGTCAAAGAATCTAAAAACTAAATGGTTTTTAGATAGTGGATGTTCAAGTCATATGACGGGCAACCCCAAACTATTCACCGAGTTGGAACATATCAAGAATGGAGGAAAGGCGACATTCGGTGACAACAACAAAGGACAAGTTGTTGAAAAAGAAACAATTGGGACCCTCACACATTTTAAATACGAAATGTGTTGTTAGGAAGTAATATTTCTTATAATTTATTAAGTATTTCTCAACTTTTAGATTGCGGATATAATGTTTTTTTCTTCCAGATTCTTGTGATATAATAAATGAAAAAGGAAAAATTGTATTAAAAAGAAATAGAGATGGTAACATTTACACACTATCACTAAATAACATGTTAAATGCTAAGGTTAAATGTTTGATATCACATGACTTAGATGTAAATTTATGGCATAGATGACTAGGCCATATAGGAATTTCAACTATTGAAAAGTTATCTAAGAAGAATTTAATTAGAGGCATGCCTAAGTTAGACTAAGATAATTTTCAACTATGTGAAACTTGTATTAAAGGAAAACATATTAAAGAAACATTAAAACCAAAATATGAAGTGAGTACTAGTCATGTACTAGAATTGCTTCACTTAGACTTATTTGGTCCAAGTAGGACAAGAAGTCTATGTGGACACTACTATGTGTGTGTCATAGTATATGATTACTCACGCTACACATGGACATTGTTCTTAACACATAAAGACGATGCTTCATTAGCAATCGAAACTCTTATCAAGCAACTTGAAAATATATACGAAGAAAATGTTAAAAGAATTAGAAGTGATAAAGGTGGAGAATTTAAAAACAAAGATGTAATCAAGTTTTGTGAATTACATGGAATAAAACATGAATTCTCACCACCTAGAACACCACAACTTAATGGAGTTGTTGAACGTAAAAATAGAACAATTCAAGAAGTTTCTAGAACAATGTTATGTGAAAATAAAGTACCAAAATTTTTATGGGCTGAAGTTGTTAGGTGTGCATGCTATATAATAAATAGGCTTTCTATTAGAAAGAAATTGAATAAAACACCTTATGAATTGTTAAACAATAGACAACCTAAAGAAGATTATCTTAAAGTTTTTGGTTGTAAACACTAAGGATAATCTAGACAAGTTTAAACAAAAGTCTATTGAATGCATATTTGTTGGTTACTAAACTAATTCAAGAGCGTATAGGTTTTATAATACTGCATCTAGAAAAATAATTGAATCTATACTTGTGAAATTCAATGAAAGTGCATGTTTTGAAGTTAGTCATAAAACTCAACATAAACAAGAAAATAATGTTGAAAATATGTTTGATGATGATATATTACTTGAGCTTGTATTTGATCATCTAGAACCAACTCCCCCTGAACAAGACATGCATGAACCCTTAGATGAAATAAATGAAGAGATTTTGCAATTGGAAGATAATACAACTAACTTACAAGATGATCAGATTGTATACGACAATGTTCACACTAATGAAACATTTGAACAAGATGAGGGTGAAACTAGTCAACCTAGGAATTGGTGGCATCCTAAATAATTAATCATTGAGGATCCAAGTGTTGGGGTTATAACACGTAGAAATATAAGTCAACCTGAAGGACATAGTTTAATCTCACACTTAGAACCAAAGAATTTAAAGCAAGTCTTAGGTAATATATCTTGGATAGATGCCATGCATGAGGAGTTGGACAAATTCACAAGGAACAACGTCTAGGATTTAGTACATAAACCCGAAAACAAGTCTATAATAGGAACGAAATGGTTGCTTAGGAATAAAATGGATGAACACGGAAATATCACACAGAATAAGGCTAGGCTAGTCGCACAAGGTTATAGGAATAGATTAACAAGAAACATTTGCACCCGTTGCACGACTAGAAGCAATTAGATTGTTACCTGCTATTGCAAGTCTAAACAACATCAAACTCTTCCAAATGGATGTCAAGAGTGCGTTCTTGAATGGATACATCCAAGAAGAGGTGTTTGTGAAACAACCCCCCGGATTCGAAGATCCAAAGAAACCTAACCATGTTCACAAGCTTAAGAAAGCTCTATATGGTTTGAAACAAGCTCCAGGAGCGTGGTATGATAGATTTGCAAATTTTCTTATTGCAAATAATTATCAAAGAGGGACCGTAGACAACACATTATTCCTAAGAAGAAAAGATAATGACTTATTAATAGTTCAAATATATGTAGATGATATAATCTTTGGTTCAACCAACCATACCTTAGTAAAAGACTTCGAAGAGTGTATGAAGTCAGAATTTGAAATGTGAATGGTGGGAGAGTTGAATTATTTCTTAGGACTTCAAATCAAACAAACCCCTCAAGGAATTCACATTAGCCAACTTAAGTATGTCAATGATATGATTAAGAAGTTTGGCTTTGAAGAGTTGAAACCAACACCTACACCCATGAGTGTTAGCACAGAACTAGATAAGGATGAAAATGGTAAACCTTTTGATGGCACACTTTTTAGGTCTATGATTGGATCAATGTTATATTTAACCGTATCAAGACCTGACATCATGTTTAGTGCATGTATGTGTGCTAGGTTTCAATCTTGTCCTAAGCTATCTCATTACATCATCATCATCATCCGTACCTAGTATATCCCAACGACAGCAAAAGCTATGCTAGGGTCTGGGGAGGGCAAGTGGTAGGCAAACAATACCTCTGTCCCAAGGGATAGAAAGTCTGCTTCCAGTGAGACCCCCGACTCTATATGTACCTGCATAAATAACATAATAATAGAGATATGTTGTGCTAGTGTGTTAGTGAGGGGATTCAGGAACTATCAAGAAGAGGCTTTTGCAATTAAAATACAAATAACGTGTATACGTACATTTAATGCAAAAAAATGATAAAACATAAACAAACAAGTGCAAAGTCAACCTAAAGAGTAGATATTGTCTACACCTATCTATGTCCTTAAATATGCTCTAAGGTGTCCCTATATATGACATATACTTCGTTAACCTTAATCTTATATCTCCATGAACTCTATCCTGGACCATGTCCTCAGGGAGGTGCAAATCTAGTAGGTCGTGCCTAGTCTGCTCTCCTAAGTCAATTTGGGCCTGCCTTTATTCCTGTTCCCCTTTACAATGAGGCTTTCAATTGCTCTAACCGACGCTGTTGTTTGTCTCCACTTGACATGCCCAAACCATCTCATTCTTTCCTCTCTTATCTTATCTGCTATACTAACCATGCCTAACCTTTCTCGATACACCTCGTTTCTGATCCAATCTATCCTTGTTTGTCCACACCTTCACCTCAGCATCTTCATCTCTTCCACTTCCATCTTCTGCAATCGTGACCTCTTGATGGCCCAGCAGTCTGTCCCATAGAGCATTGCCGGTCGCACTACCACCCTATAAAATTTTTCATTTAATTTAGTTGGGAAATTCTTGTCACACAGCACCCCTAAGGCCGTCCTCCATTTACACCAGCCTTCTTGAACACAGTGTGTGACATCAATATCTATGTGTAATGACCCGTCCCGAACCCTAGTACTCAGAATGGCTCACCCACCGTATTTCGCTAAGAAAAATACAAAGCGTCGAAATCGATACAATTACACGTCAACAACGTGACGCAAACCGACGTCAGCGGAAGTCAAAATAAACCTCGAAACCATCATAAATAGTAAAGTGGTACAACGGTCTATGCAACGTAAGAGAAATAGTATAATAGTCTTACACAACCAAAGGTAATAAACAAAAATTCCGAAAATACATCAATATCAAATCCATAATGTATCATGACTAAATCCCCATAGATATCCTCGTAGAACCTCGCCTCGAAAACCTCACTTCTGATCATCCTCAATGTAAACAAATTCGTACTCCTGATCATCTGAAAAATGATAAGAGTGGTATGAGCGACACTTCGCCCAGCAAGTAACCTTAACATATTTACCATGGGATCATGCACGGAGAAGCAATGGTAATAACAATAAATAACAATACTGAAAATAACACGCTTCTTATTCGCCAAAACGTGATGCGATTTTCTGAAAATGGTGCAATGCCAATGTTCTAAGGTTTCCAATTTCAATGTCCAAATCCAATGTCCAAAACCAATACCCATGCCTGAATAAACCGGTCCAAAAATCCAAGTAACCAAAATTCGGTTTAATCGGTCCAAAGTCCAAAATCAAATGCAATGACTATAGCACTTTCCCTACAAGTGACTTATACCGTAAGACTTACGAATTGGTCCCACAATAGTCAATATGTCCCGACGCTCTATATCAAAATAGCCAATATGTCGGGACGCTCCAATAGTCAATATGCCCCGGTGCTCTATATCAAAATAGCCAATATGCCGGGGTGCTCCAATGACGGCCAATATGTCTGGGCGCTCTATATCCAAAATAGCCAATATGCCCGGACGCTCCGTTTGTTTGGAACCAATCCAGCTTAACAATATATTTCAGTTGTAGGGTGAATTTCAAAATATGAATGCAGGTTTTTCAAAATTATTTTCCAAGTCCAAAAGTTAGTCAGAATTACCAAAAATGACCAAATTCGAATAAACCAAATAATAGTCCGATTAATTTTCAAAAATTACCAAAAGTCCAATCTCAGTCGTATATATACACACGTATATATGCTTACGCCCATACATGTGCATATACATGTATATATATACCACGTACAGAAACACACACCCATACACTTTCCTGTTTATTTTTCTATCCTTTACCATAAAATATTAGAATCTTGAAATTACATGCTCATGGTCATAAACAGCAGTGGCCGAAACTACTACACACTAAAACAAATAATAATAACAAACAAATATAGAATAAAAGGCACCTCAACCAAATGTACAAAATCACAAAACCAAAAGTAGTATATACAAAAGATACACTTTACTTTGAGATGAAAATAACAATTATGTAAATATTCATTTGTGAATTACAGGCAGCCAACACACACGCACACTAAGGAAGAAAAAAACATATATAAAGCAACTAACTAATACTGTACATATTTCCACATATATATAACGCACAGCACACCCTGTATAAATATCGTGCATCACAAACAACAATGACCGAATTGACACTGCCTTCTTTATATATGCACATATACAACATACACACAACAAATATAACCATGTAATCAACCATCTATCCAAGCACATATACGAATACATGATCCGGATTTAATATAAAAACATACGTATAAACGTTTACAAAATTCATAGTAAATACACTAAGGTTACTTACATTGCTTGGATATACTATACCGTAATTGTAATCGGGTTGGATTGGAACCAAAACCTTCTATCTTTTCTTTTCCTTTCCTTCTTCTTTCTCTCACCCTCACTTAGCTGTCAGTTCCTTTTTGTTTAGGTACTGCCCGAGAGCAACAATGTGTAATGTGAAGAAAATGAGTTAAGGTTGTTTAAGTAGGACTAAAGATAGATAATGAGTTAATGGAGATAAAGGTGATAATGAGTTAATGGAGATAAAGGTTGGGGGTTAAAGAATTCTAAGAAGTAGTAGAAGATAATGGAGAAATTAATGCAATAGATTTTTTCTTTTATTAATACACCACCGGTTACACACATGCACAATTATATATTTTTATTATTATTTTTTGTTTGTTTGCATGCATATGTAACATATCTATTTTTTAAAAAAAAACGTGGCTACAACATCCTTTCTCCCTTACAAAAAGTTTCGTCCTCAAAACTTACATACCTTACTCGAATAGGTGTGGATACTTCGTCTAACATATCTATTTTTTTTTTAAAAAACGTGGCTACAACATCCTTTCCCCCTGACAAAAAGTTTCGTCCTCGAAACTTACATACCTTACTCGAATAGGTGTGGATACTTCGTCCGCACCTCCTCCTTGAGCTCCCAAGTCGCCTCTCACTCGGTATGATTCGACCACTGAACTTTAACGTATGGAATGACTCGCCTCCTCAAAACTTGGTCTTTACGATCAACAATACGTATCGGCGTCTCCTCATAGGTCACATCACTCCTTATCTTCAATGGTCGAGCTTCTCATACATGACTTGGGTCGGATATATATCGTCACAACTGAGATACATGGAAAACATTGTGCACTTGCAATAACGCTGGAGGTAGCGCTAATCGATAGGCCAATGTCCCAATCCTCTCGAGCATCTCAAATGGACCAATATATCTTGGGCTCAACTTGCCCTTCTCACCGAATCTCATGACTCCTTTAGTCGGAGAAACCTTAAGATAAACTTTTTCACCCACGGCAAACTCCAATGGTCTTCTCTTGGAGTCCGTCCAACTTTTATTACGATCCTGAGCCACCTTAAGCCTTTCTCGAATAATCTTCACCTTTTCCAATGTCTGCTCAACTAACTCAGGGCCAGTAACACTCTTCTCCCCGACTTCGTCCCAATACAACGGCGATCTGCATTTTCTTCCATAAAGAGCTTCAAAGGGTGCCATACCAATTGCACCATAGTGACTGTTGTTGTATGAGAATTCCATTAACTTCACCAGGCTGTCCCAATTTCCTTTGAAGTCTATAGCACAAGCTCTTAGCATGTCCTCAAGAGTCTGAATCATTCTCTCCGATTGTCCATCGGTTTGGGGATGAAAAGCAGTACTCATCCTTACCTCGGTCCCCATGACTCTCTGATATGCTGTCCAAAATCGTGATGTAAATCTTGGGTCTCGGTCTGACACAATACTCACTGGAACTCCATGTAAGCTGATGATGTTATCAACATATAAATTCACCAACTTCTCTATCGTCGCTTCACTCGACACTGGTAGAAAGTGTGCCGACTTCGTCAACCGGTCTACGATCACCCAAATCACATCATTGCCGCTTCTTGTTTTAGGGAGTCCTGCAATAAAATCTATCGTGATGTGCTCCCATTTCCATTCCGGAATCTCCAGTGGCTGTAAATAACCTCCAGGTCGCTGATGTTCAGCCTTTACTTGTTGACAAACTAAGCACCGGGCACATACTCTGCAATCTCGCGCTTCATACCATACCACCAATAGTTCTTCTTCAAATCTTGATACATTTTGGTGGTCCTCGGGTGTATAGAAAGTCTTCTGTTGTGAGCCTCCTTCAATAGTTCTTTCTTTAAAGATTCATCATTCGGCACACAAAGGCGTCCCTGAAACCAAAGGCTTCCATCATCGGCTATCTGAAATCCCTCAACTTCCTCATTCTGAAGTCTTTCTCGAATACTTCGAAGAGTCACATCATCTTTCCGGATATCCTTTATTCGGTCCATCAAGGTTGGCGTGATAATCAACGTTGCCAGAATGCTCGCTGTCGAGTCAACAATGTCCAAATCAAATTTCTCAATCTCTCGCTCTAGTGGAGTCTATCCCGAGTGGCTCGATTTCTGGCTCAGTGCATCCGCCACTCTATTCGCCTTCCCCGGATGATAGCTGATGGTCAAGTCATAATCCTTTATCAGCTCCAACCATCTTCTCTGCCTCATATTCAGATCCTTCTGTGTAAACAAATACTTGAGGCTCTTATGATCCGTGAAGACCTCACACTTCTCCCCATACAGATAATGTCACCAAATCTTCAATGCAAACACAACTGCGGCGAGCTCTAAATCATGCGTGGGGTAATTGTGCTCATACGACTTCAGCTGCCTCGATGCGTAAGCTATCACCCTTTCTCCTTGCATTAACACGCAACCTAGCCCATTTTTTGAGGTGTCACTGTATATCACAAACCCTTCAGTACCGGAGGGCTGTGCCAGGACTGGTGCCATAGTCAACCTCCTTTTCAATTCAGAAAAACTTTTCTCGCAGTCGGAGGTCCACTCGAACTTAGTCTTTTTCTGTGTCAGTCTACTTAGTGGAGCTGCGATCCTCGAAAATCCTTCAACGAACTTACGATAATAACCAGCAAGGCCCAAGAAACTCCTCACCTCGGTAACATTTATGGGTCTGGGCCACTCTGTGATCGCTTCGATCTTCTTTGGGTCTACTGCAATACCTTCTTCTGAAACCACAGGACCCAAGAAAGTCACACTCCTCAGCCAGAATTCTCACTTGCTAAACTTTGCGTACAATTTCTTCTTTCTGAGAATCTCTAGTACCTCTCGCAAATACTCAGCATGCGTCACCTCATCAGGTGAATATGCCAAAATTTCATCAATAAATACCACCACGAACTTGTCTAACTGATCTCTGAACACGGTGTTCATCAAGTCCATAAATGCTACAGGGGCATTAGTCAATCCAAAAGGCATCACAAGAAACTCATAGTGCCCATATCTAGTGCGAAATGCCGTTTTCGCAACATCCTCCGCCTTGATTCGCAACTGATGATAACCAGATCGGAGGTCAATCTTCGAGAATACCTTAGAGCCCTTTAACTGATCGAACAGATCATCGATCCTTGGTAGCGGGTATTTATTCTTTATCGTGATCTTGTTCAGCTCACGATAATCAATGCACAGCCTCATGCTACCGTCATTCTTCTTTACAAATAAGACCGGTGCTCCCCAAGGCGAGACACTAGGTCTTATGAATTTTCGGTCTAGCAATTCCTGTAGCTGCTCCTTGAGCTCCTTTAATTCTGCTGGTCCCATTCTGTATGGCGCCTTCGAGATTGGTTCTGCCCCAGGTATCAAGTTGATCTCGAACTCTACTTCTCTACTCGGTGGCAATCCAGGTAACTCATCTGGAAAAACATCTTTAAAATCTCGTACCACTGGAATATCATCAATAGATGGCATACCCTGATCAACATTTAGAGCGTACACTAGAAATCCCTTGCCTCCTTTCTTCAATGCCTTGTACGCACGTGCTGTGGTCAGATAAATGTTATGAGGTAGCTTCTTCAACTTTGTGTTCCCCTGATATGTGAACTCGTCCTTAGTAGGGTCCTTGAACACAACCTGCTTCTGCCTGCAATCAATGAGAGCGTAGTATCTGGCTAGCCAGTGCATGCCCAAGATAATGTCGAAGTCGCTCATCTGAATCGGTATCAAAACAGCATCAAATTCATGATCCTCCAATTCCAATTTGCAATTCTTGAACAACTGATGGGAGATGATCACTTGGTCCCCAGCTGCTAACACACGATAGGGAGTGTCTAGCCATTCAGGACACCTCTGGAGGTTCTTAACAAACCTCTTGGCAACAAAAGAGTGGCTTGCACCACTATCAAATAGAACGTTCGCCGAAACTTTGTTTACTAAGATAACACCTATAATTTAGGGTTTCAAATATCGCATTACACATATACAATTATAGTCAAGTAAAAAAAACTCAAAAATAAAAGTACCTGTCACCACATCATTGGCCCCCTGAACATCGGCGTCTGTCATCACATGGACCCGTGCATTAGGTCGTGGTCGGCCTCTCTGTTTCTGTTGTGTAGCTGCCTTCAGTGGTACTCTCTGCGGCTCAGGACAATCCTTCATCATGTGGCCAACTTTGCCACAATTAAAGCAAGTTCCCGTCTCCCTCCAGCACTCTCCGGTATGTCGTCGTCCACACGCTGGGCAAATAGGAATCTCCCCCTGCTGAGCTTTCCCAGGCTGCGGCTGCTGCTGTGGTCGCGGTGGCTGAGGTCTGAATGGATGACCCCCTAACTGTTGTCGTGGCATCTTAACCCATCTGCCAGATCTATTGCCACTGCTCTCCTCCCTAGGCCTCTTATTCTTCTCTTCTGCTGCCACCCTCTGCAGATCAACCTCAACTCTGTGGCATGCCTCCAGCAACTCACCAAAGTTCCTTGCATTAGCATTCACTATCCCAGAACGAATGCGAGAGTTCAGACCTGTCTCGAACTTCAACATCTTTAGTATGGTATCTGCCATAGTAGAAGGAACAAACCGCCCTAAAGCATGAAATCTGTCGGCATACTCTGCTACAGATAGGCTCCCCTGAGTCAGTTCCTGAAATGCTGTCATCTTCTGCAGCACCGCCGTCGCCGGAACATAATACCTGCGGAACTCTTCTCTAAAATGGCACCAAGTAACTGGCTGGGGTAGATTCAACATTGCTCCATTGCACCATTCCTCAGCCTCGCCCAATAGAAATGGTGTCACAACATCAACCTTGTGCTCATCAGGTACTTGTAGCAGCAGCAAAATTATTCTCAACCTCCTTCAACCATGCCTCCGCCTCATCCGAATCAGAGCTCCCCTTAAAGGTCTGAACGTGAGCTCTCTTCATCTCCTGATAATAATACCTGATGCCCAACTGTGGCGGTGGAGGAGGTGGTGGTGCCTGATTCTGTTGCTGCTGCTGATGAGCCAGCACCGGTGCCATCATCGTCAGCGCATCAGTCAAAGCCTGGGGTAACACATTCTGTCCACCGTTGTTGCCATTTCCGTTGTTATCTCTTCTGGGTGGCATTATGATTGCTACAATACAGTTTTGCATAATTTACCAACATTAAAAAAATAAAATAATTAACTAGAAAATATGATGGTCAAGGCAAGGTAAACGAAAGGCGAAATTTAAAACTTAATGAAATTATCAAACGCCTATTGTGAGCTACGTATGCGTGCCTTACCCAATCATCATTTAAGTCTAATGTCCGAAACTTAACTCTAAAGTCAATACTTAATATCAAAACACTTAAACCTAAATAATAACTTAGGAGCAAAATCGTAATCTTAGCTTCTAAGATCATGGCCTATATTTACGTTTCCGCCGTGGATCTAGAGCCATGCTCTGATACCAACTGTAATGACCCGTCCCGAACCCTAGTACTCAGAACGGCTCACCCACCGTATTTCGCTAAGAAAAATACAAGGCGTCGAAATCGATACAATTACACGTCAGCAACATGACTCAAACCGCAGCGGAAGTCAAAATAAACCTCGAAACCATCATAAATTGTAAAGTGGTACAACGGTCTATGCAACGTAAGAGAAACAGTAAAATAGTCTTACACAACCAAAGGTAATAAACTAAAACTCCGAAAATAGATCAATATCAAATCCATAATGTATCATGACTAAATCCCCATAGATATCCTCGTAGAACCTCGCCTCGAAAACCTCACTTCTGATCATCCTCAATGTAAACAAATTTGTACTCCTGATCATCTGAAAAATGATAAGAGTGGTATGAGCGACACTTCGCCCAGCAAGTAACCTTAACATATTTACCATGGGATCATGCATGGAGAAGCAATGGTAATAACAATAAATAACAATACTGAAAATAACACACTTCTTATTTGCAAATAATTTTACAGTTTTACCCCTAACATCCAAAAGCAGATAGAGCACATAGACCCAACAAGACATATAATGAAATAGACCAATAACCAAGCCCAACAATAGCCAAACAAAGGTTAGTCTAAGCCAAAACGTGATGCGATTTTCTGAAAATGGTGCAATGCCAATGTTCCAAGGTTTCCAATTTCAATGTCCAAATCCAATGTCCGAAACCAATGCCCATGCCCAAATAAACCGGTCCAAAAATCCAAGTAACCAAAATTCGGTTTAATCGGTCCAAAGTCCAAAATCAAATGCAATGGCTATAGCACTTTTCCTACAAGTGACTTATACCGTAAGACTTAAGAATTGGTCCCACAATAGTCAATATGTCCCGACGCTCTATATCAAAATAGCCAATATGTCGGGACGCTCCAATAGTCAATATGCCCCGGCGCTCTATATCAAAATAGCCAATATCCCGGGGTGCTCCAATGACGGCCAATATGTCCGGGCGCTCTATATCCAAAATAGCCAATATGCCCGGACGCTCCGTTTGTTTGGAACCAATCCAGCTTAACAATATATTTCAGTTGTAGGGTGAATTTCAAAATATGAATGCAAGTTTTTCAAAATTATTTTCCAAGTCCAAAAGTTAGTCAGAATTACCAAAAATGACCAAATTCGAATAAACCAAATAATAGTCCCATTAATTTTCAAAAATTACCAAAAGTCCAATCTCAGTCGTATATATATACACACGTATATATGCTTACGCCCATACATGTGCATATACATGTATATATATACCACGTACAGAAACACACACCCATACACCTTCCTGTTTATTTTTCTATCCTTTACCATAAAATATTAGAATCTTGAAATTACATGCTCATGGTCATAAACAGCAGTGGCCGAAACTACTACACACTAAAACAAATAATAATAACAAACAAATATAGAATAAAAGGCTCCTCAACCAAATGTACAAAATCACAAAACCAAAAGTAGTATATACAAAAGATACACTTTACTTTGAGATGAAAATAACAATTATGTAAATATTCATTTGTGAATTACAGGCAGCCAACACACACGCACACTAAGGAAGAAAAAAACATATATAAAGCAACTAACTAATACTGTACATATTTCCACATATATATAACGCACAGCACACCCTGTATAAATATCGTGCATCACAAACAACAATGACCGAATTGACACTGCCTTCTTTATATATGCACATATACAACATACACACAACAAATATAACCATGTAATCAACCATCTATTCATGCACAAATACGAAT
Source organism: Eustoma russellianum (assembly GCA_036186865.1). Taxonomy (NCBI): domain Eukaryota; kingdom Viridiplantae; phylum Streptophyta; class Magnoliopsida; order Gentianales; family Gentianaceae; genus Eustoma; species Eustoma russellianum. Next base: position 25,348,626 of record AP025059.1, read on the forward strand.
ACATGATCCGGATTTAATATAAAAACATACGTAGAAACGTTTACAAAATTCATAGTAAATACACTAAGGTTACTTACATTACTTGGATATACTATACCGTAATTGTAATCGGGTTGGATTGGAACCAAAACCTTCTATCTTTTTCTTTTCCTTTCCTTCTTCTTTCTCTCACCCTCACTTAGCTCTCAGTTCCTTTTTGTTTAAGTACTGCCCGAGAGCAACAATGTGTAATGTGAAGAAAATGAATTAAGGTTGTTTAAGTAGGACTAAAGATAGATAATGAGTTAATGGAGATAAAGGTGATAATGAGTTTATGGAGATAAAGGTTGGGGGTTATAGAATTCTAAGAAGTAGTAGAAGATAATGGAGAAATTAATGCAATAGATTTTTTTATTAATACACCACCGGTTACACACATGCGCAATTATATATTTTTATTATTATTTTTGTTTGCTTGCATGCATATGTAACCTATCTATTTTTTTAAAAAAAAACGTGGCTACAACACTATGTCCCCGTTCTGCTGCACAAATGATCCTAGGTACTTAAACTTACTTGCCTGTGGTACCACTTGACTATCGATGGTGAGCTGGCTATTATCATTGTCGGCTACGCCACTGAAGTCGTAGTACAGATACTCGATCTTAGAACGGCTAATCCTTAAGCCTTTTCTCTCTAAAACACCTCTCCACTGCTCTAATCTCATACTCAGGGTATGTCTAATCTCTTCTACTAATATAATATCGTCAGCAAAAAGCATACACCACAGAACTGCCTCCTGTATCGGTTTTGACAACTCGTCGATGACAACTACAAAAAGAAATGGACTCAAAGCAGACTCTTGATGGAGGCATATATCCACCAGAAAGAAGTCTGTATTCCCCACCGGCGTATGAACGGTTATTTTCGTCTCAACGTACATATCTCTAATTATGTCTATATACTTCATAGGGATCCCTCTTGCATCCAGACTATCCCAGATCAAGCTACGTGGCACACTATCATACACTTTTTCAAGATCGATGAAAACCATATGTAAATCGCGCTTCTTCTACGTATACTTCTTCATTAATCTCCTGAGAATATGTATTGCTTCCGTAGTTGACCTTCCTGGCATAAAACCAAATTAGTTCACCGTAACCTAAGTTTCTCTCCTAATTCTAGTATCGATTAATCTCTCCCATAACTTCATGGTATGACTTAGTAACTTAATCCCTCTATAGTTCCTACAATACTGTGTGTCTCCTTTGTTCTTATATAGGGGAACCACGACACTCTTTCTCCACTCATCTGACATCTTTCTTGTTTTGTAAATACGGTTGAACAGAGTAGTTAGCCATTGGACCCCTTCCTCTCCCAAATGCTTCCACGCCTCAATGGGTATGTTATCTAGACCGACCGTTTTAGCTCTTCCCATCTTCTTCAGTGCTCTCATCACCTCTCTTTGTCTGATGTTCTGACAGTCGGAGTTATTATGTTGCCATTGTTGGTTAGTGATGCTTTCTCGTTCTTCATATTCGGCTCGCCATTGAAAAGATTGTGAAAGTATGTTTGCCATTTCAACTTGATGTCTTCTGCTTTGACTAACACACGTTCATCTTCTCCTTTTATAAACTTTTTGCCTCCTAGGTCCTGCCTCTTTCGATCCCTAGCTTTGGCAATCTTGAACATATCTTGCTATCCTTCTTTTGTTTCTAGTCTTTCATACATCATTTTATAAGTTGCAGCCTTTGCCTCTTTCACTGCCTTCTTCGCCTCCTTCCGGGCGATTTTGTAATTCTCCTTCAATCTCACTTTCTCTTCCCCATTTGTGCAGCTTAATAGCTCTCTACAAATTCTTTGTTTGTCTTTTATGTTTTATTGCACATCCTCGTTCACCACCGCGTCTCTTTATGTATGGACGTCTTTTCTGTTGTTACCCCAAGCGTTTCTCTCACTGCATGAGTAATAGTAGTCGATATAGCCTCCCATATCTGATTTGTGCCTTCACCCAGACTATCTAGTTTCGCGGAGATGACTTTGTCTCTGAATATATTAATTTTTTCGTCTTTCAAACTTCCCCATCGAATCCTGGGTGGAAATTTTCTCTCCTCCTTACTCAGCTTTTGGCTCAATGCTATAACTACCACTAATAAACGGTGTTGTGTCACAGCTGTCTCCCCTGGTATCACCTTGCAGTCCCTCCACAACCGTCGATCTTTGCGCCTCATCAAAAAATAGTCGATCTGCGTGTTATATCCTCTGCTGCTAAAAGTGATCAAATGCGATTCTTTTTCTTAAAAACCGAGTTTATAATGCCTAGGTCATGGGCCACTACTAGGTCTAGCAGCTTTCCACCCTGTTTGTTTCTATCTCCATAACCAAACCCGCCATGTGCCGACTGAAAACCACTGCTATTCTTTCCAATGTGTCCATTAAAATCACCTCCGATACAAACTCGTTCCTCCCTAGGTATTGACTTTAACACTATATCTAAGCAATCCCAAAACCTTTTCTTCTACTGTTCTCCTAGTCCCACTTGGGGTGCGTATGCGCAAATCACTGCCACGACCTCCTTATTTAGTACTAACTTCAACACCATAATTCAATCTTCATATCTAATCACGTCAATCACGTTCATGTGTAATTCTAGCTTTACTAGAAATCCTAGCCCATTCTTGATCCCATCTGACCCCGAATACAGTAACTTATACTCATTACACTCTTTACCTTTATTCCCTTTCCACCTAGTCTCTTGGAGGCATGCTACATCTATCTTTCGTCTCTTAAGTGTATCTACAACCTCTAATAAGTTACCAGTTAAGGTTCCTACATTCGAAGAAGATACCTGTAGACTATCTATCTTTTCATTCCCCTTACCTACACCCATCTTCCTTAGACATGGTCTCACAGAAAAATCATGACGTCTTCTATCAATCATTGCAACTAAAACTAAGAATCCAATGTATGCTACTGAAAGTTTGAAACTAAATGTAAACAATCAGAATTACTTCAATGATAATAAGACAAAAATGAAATTATATCACCTGGTTGGATTGTGGAACATAAAGATCCAAGAATTATATCTATCTAGATTTACCTGGAAGTTGCTTGTTGAATGCAAATCTGCTGCTATTGCCACTGCCGGTGAACTTATTCTTTAGAGTCTCTACCGTGCTTTATGTATTCTCCCAGATATTGGAGTGCTCCGTCACCTTTTCCTTGTTGACTCTGAGTTTGAGAGAAGTACCTGCAGCTAGTGAGTTACTTTTGTTTGGAACTCGCAAAAAAATTAAGCTAGTTCCTTCGCGTAGCCGTAGCTTCAAAGACTATACTGTTGCACCTAATCCTGGAAGATACTAAAATTTGTCAAAATTTTAAACCCAAATGCTCTTTCGTGGCAACAGGGGACCACTTTAAGAAAGCGATTGCCTCTGAAGTTTATGACGGGTCTGATCTCTTGGTTTTCTAAAAAGCAAGCTAGTGTAGCTCTTTATACCAATGAAGCCGAGTATATAGCATTGAGTTTATGCACTACCCAAATACTTTGGCTTCAACAACAACTTAGTGATTTTAGCATTAAAAGGAATAAGATTCTAATTTTCTGTGATAGCACAAGTGCGATCAATCTTTCTCGAAATCCAGTGCTTCATTCTAAGGCCAAACACATTGAGGTAAGATACAATTTTCTTCGAGATCATGTTCAAAATGGGGATGTTACCATAAATCATGTAAGAACTATCACCAAATAACTGATATCTTCACCAAACCCCTTAATCATGCCAATTTTGGAAACTTACGAGCCAAATTATGTATGATGACTTACGTTACTATTGCATAGTTCTATCTTTTGCATGATTTGCAAAATAAAGGGGGAGATATAATAAGAACATGATTTTAGTTGGTAAGTCATTAGTTCGTTGGTTGAATAGTATGCTAAGTTTTAATTGGTATGAGTGTCATCATTTGGATGGTTGAATAGTATGATATGCTAAGTTTCAATTGGTATAGGTTTTGAAGCATAGGTTAAGGGGGAGAGTATAATTTGAAGGGGAGCACATGAACACATATGTTAAAAACATGAGAACGGAGAGTTTGAAAACAATTAGTAATTGGTTGGTAATTGGTTTCTAAAACAATTGGTACAGATTTGGTGAAACAATTGGTAAATGGTGAGGTTTTCAAAACAATTCAATTGGTATAAAATTGGTAGATATGTGACAAACATTTGTGACATTAAAATCATGTTAAGTTATTTTGAAAATCATCCAAAAGAAGGAGAATGTTGAGAAATATGTTTGGATAATTTTCAAAGTCATGATTTTAGGTGGTGAATACTTAAAAATTCACACATGGTGTTATAAGTGTTTAAAAGTTGAAAAAGTTAAGAAAAAGGACATCGATCTGTCAGGTTGTTGCACTTCGATCGATCGATGTACTTCGATCCCTCACATCGATCGATCTATGTAAGGCAGAGAAAGTTCAAGACCTTACTGTGAGACATCGATCTCTAAACCTGAGACACATCGATCGATCGATGTATACATCGAACCCTCACTTCGATCGATCGATGTAGGTCAGAGATAAACTCTGAAACTTACTGTGAGACATCGATCTCTAAAGCTGATGCACTTCGATCGATCGATGTCCAAGGTTTTTAAAAATATTTTTCTAAAATATGATAAAGTGGTTGTTTTTATTTGTACATGTTTTATATATGTTCATTATGTGATTATTATGTGTTTTTTATAATTATAAATGAATTGTGACTAATTTGCCTTGGAAGTTTCTACAACTTACCAAAAAGGGCAAAATTGGTATTTTGAGTTTTGTAGGAACTTGATATGGTGGAAATACTTCAAAGACTTATTTTCATCATATTTATCATGACAAAGGTGTTATTATATTCATTTCTTACCATCCGGGTCATTTCTGGTGTTTTCTCTCACCAAGGGCATTTTGGTCATTTTACCCCTGAGGGTATTTTTGGTATTTTCACTCAAGGAATTCCTTGAGTATATTATCATCTTCATTCTAAAGCTTGTGTATGATCATTTTGAAGATTATATGGTAGTTTTATATTATTTCTCTCACATGATGATATTATTGACTATAGCGGGATATGTGACAGGTTGTGATGTCACATTCTATTTCTTTCTTGAAGACCCTCTTCTATGTGTTATTGGAGTATATTTATCACCATTATTTCATAGAATTTAATGGTGTTAAAGGTGTGGAAATGATCACAACATACAAGAAGAAATATTAGGAATTTTGGTGTTATATGTTGACATAATCTTGTCAACTATCATTTGTTGATATCTTCTTTAAAAAAAACTGAGTTGATATACATATATATCTGTTGAAAAATGTGTATATTCAGTTGGAGATGATGTGTTATTCATTTTATAGCTTGGTGACAAGTGGAACAACCAAAAAGAAGCTAGTTGGCAAAAGTTGCCAACTTGGAAATTCCAAATTTAAACCCAACGAACTATAAGGGTTTTTGGAGCTGAATTTGTTGGTGAAATGGCAACCCTCACATGTCCTATTATGTTGCAAAGGAGTTGAGGTATTTTTGGAGGAATATGCCATTCTATCTTCTCCATATTATCTTCATTTTTCAAGATATTCCAAGGTGGAATTTTCGGCCAACATTATGTTTCCAAGGTGGACCAATCATTTCGCTTTATGTTTTCAAGTGTACAAGGCCAACCAATGATGTGAAGACAACTTGGACTTGATGATGAAGATGGTGACACATAAGAGTTCTTATCTTCAAGGCTCACTTCACACTATAAATAGGAGGCAAAAGTGAAGAAGAAGAACACACTTGAAGCTCACTTGAAAGCAATAGTTGATTTGTCTACCTGTCTTCTTCTTGTCATTCTTGTTCCATTCTTTGTAGCCAAGGTGTTCTTATTGTATTTAGTGTAGAGCTACAAGCCTCTTGATCTTCATTTGCAAGATTGGTTAGCCAATTCTATAAGGCTACATCAATAGGTGGTAGAGGTGTTGCAGCTAAGTGTTGCATAGAGGTGTTCATCCAAGTCTTGAATAGGGTTGGTGTTTAGCCAAAGGATCAAGCTTGGTTCTTGTTGTAATTTGGTTCATACCATAGTGAAATCTAAGGAAACATGTTCATTGGGACTGGAGTAGGCCACATTGACCGAACTATGATAAATTCTCGGTGCTTTTATGTTGTTTCTACATTTCTGCATTCTACCTGTTTTTCACTGCAGTTTTCACACAAATTCTCACGTTTTGAAAAAATAGCTAAACACTTTCAAAATTCGTGATTTTTGGTGGAGTTATACTTCAGACTGTTAGCTTTCATTTGCAATAAGAATCACTTGATTTGATCAAGTGAAAGCTAGTCTTTTAGTCATTGCAAAATAACTATTCCAATCTGGCTGCACTCTAACAAGTTTTGCGAAAACTTGAATTCTGTTTTAACCAAGAATTGTTTGAGGTTAGGGCCATTTGGCATCATAAACTAGACATCCTAAGGAGTTTTTTGACATAAAGTTCAACATTTTTGGTTAAGTATTCAAAGAGAAACACGTTTTCCAATTTCAGCAACATTCTATCCAATCCTATTCAGATTGACCATCTGAATCTTTTTATTTGTTTGAAGGGTCAAACAATCTTATTTTTGTTTAATTTTTGGACAGAGTCTTCTCAACACATTGAAGTTAAGTTCTGAAAAATTTCATAATTTTTGGAGTTGTGTACAAGGATTTTTGAATTTTTCAAAAAACAGGTTCTGAATCTGAGGTGGTCTCATATTCTGTTTTCAAAGAGGATTTTTATCAAGGGTAGTTGTGTAATTTCCGCTAACCACTATTCACACCCCTCTAGTGGTGCTTATTGCAGGTGCACGGTCCAACAGATGTTATCACACAAAGATTGTTATATCTTCTAGTCGTGAGTGTGCCTGCGCTCTGATACCAGTTGTAGGACCTGTAAAGCACCACTAGAAGGGGGGTTGAATAGTGGATGCGTACAATTTGGTTTTTAAAAACTTTTGAACCAAAAACCTCACTTCTGAAAACAGTTTCAGTTTTCATATCCTGATTTTAAATAATTAAACGACCTAGTTACAGACTTTCAAAAATTATGAAATTCAGTGAGAATCTACTCTCAGATATTCTGAGTATCTCATAACAATTTCAAATTACAACTCCACTCCTAACCCCTTGAAAATTTGTATTTGGTCAGATTGCACAAATCTGCCAGAAACAGTACTCCGACTTGAAAAATTTATTCTAATTAATTGGCGACTCCAAATGGTCAGAAAATTTAATGACAAGACCCTCAAGGTATTAATTTTAATGGAGTGAAACTTTTTTTTGAAAATTGTCTTAGGAAGTATGTCAATGACGTTGATGTTCTCAACCTATGCAACTATGAAAACAGATTGCATTAGTCTCAGAACTATTCAGGTGTTGACTGTCTTATACTTATCCAAATGAGTTGAAACTTCTGCCAAATGAAATTTAGGACATGTTGCTGTGTTTCTGGAAAATTTTTTGATTTTCGAAAATCGTTTGCTATTTTTACCTTTTCAATGAAAATTATGCAAAAACTGAAAACTGAAGGTAAAATGCTGAATAGTAAGAACACCAAAAAATTTTACACTGGTTCGGTTAACACAACCTACTTTAGTCTTCGAGGACACCTTCTTCGGTTATCACTAAACACCAAGAAACACCTTACCACAAGGGTGACTGGAGTTAAAACACTAACTCCACTCTTTTACAAACAAACAATCAAACAAACCAATCACGAACACCACCACCGATCGAATGAAGGTTTGATCACATCTTGATCAACCTTTACAAGAAAAGAACGAGTGTAGGTGGTATAATCAAAGCATGTATAATATGTAGAATATATGAACAATAGGCTTGAGAGAAGAAGAAGAAAGAAAGGTAGAAGAAGAGAGTAGTAGATCTTTTTGCACTTGGGAGAAATGTGTGAGATGCTTGGCCTTGTTTGCACTATCTTCTCTCTTTTTAATCGCACTTGGCCGCCTCCTAGGCCTTCTTCCTTCCTTGAGAATTCTCTTTAATATCCTTGGAAGATTGTATTGTGTAGAGATGACACCATCTTGCTTACTTGGTGCCATATGATTGGAAGGATAACTTGACCTAGCTTACTTGTCACTTGATGATTGGTCTAACTTGGCATCCTTTAATGAGCTGTAAAATCTGGAAATAAAAACTCATAAAACATGTTCTCAAAAGTAGTCAAAATATTGTCATGCTACCACATGTCAATCCCTTAAGTTTTTGGATGAAAATTAAGCACCACAATCATCACAAAATCAGCCAACTAATGTCGTGTGCTGAAAATTTTCAGCATGTGTAGCATTTTGAAATCTTTCTTTGTGTGGTGCCCTCTCCAATGTCACCAATCTTGTGTGGCATATCCTCCAACAATTGAAGTACCAAATAAGGCCCACCTAGGCTCCAATCAATATGACATAGGCGTGTATAATGAACTAGACAAGTGCTGAAATTTCATTTTAATAAGCTTTGTCAAATAATGCACAAGATTTACACATTTATGGTAAATAATAATCAGCCCTATTTTGAACTTTCTAGAACACTTTAACATGTCATGAATGTGTAAAAAGCGTCTAGATGCATGTTGCACCTTAGCAAAAACGTTCCATGTGTTGTGTTTGTAGAAAACTTAATTTTTGACTTTCGTCGATTACGTGATATTTCTCCGATTAAATTCAAAAATTTTGCACATTTCATATCTGTTATGTCACACATAATAATCATAAAGTAAAATGTATATTCATCTCTAATGGACGTCCCATGTGCTTAAAAGATTTGAGTTTGAAACCTCCACAAATTTGGCCTAAATTGTGGGTCATTTGTGTGTACCAACATAGAATGCTTTAGTGGCTGATTTGAACATGTGAGCCACGAACTTTTTTGGCTATTTTTGAAGTATATGGGTTGGCTGGCCATCTTTCTATGGCAAGTACGTTACACGTCGGTGAAGTTTCGGTAGTCATCCGATACGACAAGTTTCGGTTTATAGCCTTGTAACGTATCATTATAATTTTGTCATCACCATGACTTATATCATATGATATAAGACCTGAATATACTCATAAATATGAGGTGTATATAGTGGTGTGACTTTGATGTACGTTTGTGATATATGCAACATGTTAGTAGTGCGTCGAAATATATGTGTATTATGCATTTTTTTAAAAATATGAATATATATAATATATATATGGAATGTAAGATCAAATGGGGAGGAGACTTTCCATTTCCAAATTTGTCGCCATGTAGCTTCCACCAAATATGTCTTCATTTAATGAACTAGTTAGTTCATTAACTTAAGTACTTTACTTAATGAACTTGTTTAGTTCATTAACTGTGGCACTTGAAAATAGTTCAAAGACAACAAATGTTTACTATATGATGTAAGCTTTAACGCTTTTCATAGCTTCTTAGTACAACAAAAATATATATAAAATATGAGGCATGTATATCATATAAAACGTGTCAAATAATAATTTTGTCATGCATTTCGTAAACTCGTACTATTTAAATCATGCATTTGTAAATCATTCAAACACTTTTAATCAACAATCTCTCCCTTTTGATGATTTACAAAATAACATTTGTTCATGATTTAAATATAATTGCTCCCCTTCCAAATATGCTCAAATTCGAATTTTGAATTTTATATTATCGTTGTCCCCCCTTAAATTATGCTCTCTCTTTCCCTTAAATCCTGCTTTTCTCTCCACCTTTGTTTTGTAAATGGCATCAAAAGTACATGTAAAGATGTAAAGAAATAGCAATTTATAGCATATTTAAATCATGCATTTCAAGTGTGTTCCTAAGGGTTATCGATTCAACCCTTTGCAAATGTACCTTTTGGTACCCAAACTTAGGTAACCTTTCTCGGTCTTCCAAAAGGTAAGAAAAAAGATGAAGCAATATAATAGATGTTCAGTGCAAATCCGTTTGGACTTTTGCCGAGAATGCCATCACGCTCATGATAAGATTTTTGTTTTTGATATGCATTTTTGTTAGTGTGCATGGTGGGTGATGCATTTGTATGATATGACTGTTGCATATGTATCAATGGCTTTCTTTTATATCTATATGGCACACAATTATACTTTTCATGTGATGAAAAAGAAGTAGCATGATGAAATGCAACATGGGGCTTGCTCGATTGTATTGTCGCCTTCTTAGGCTTTACGATCATCTTAAATACATGTTGTTGCTGAGATGAAGATAAAACAAAATTTGTAGATTTGTTTTGTACATGATTATCTTCAATATACATTAATCTGGTTTTGTCAGTTTCATGTTTTTGCGAAGAAATGAGACGATCTAACATGCAAGTTCCTCTATCGAATTGTTTTACCATCTTTTTTTAGATCTTCGTTTCTTGATCTCAAATCTGAGATCTCGGCTTTCATTACCACGTTTTCGGATGTCAAGGATAGAATTTCATATCTCAATGAAACAATCTAATTAGGCGACTCCTCTTTTAAATCGTTTAATTGAGATACAAGATTTGTGTTAGAGGATTCTAACAATTTTTTGTCTTTAAATAAGCGTTTCTTTTCTTTTAAAAGTGTCTTAGCAAACTTATATAATTTAAGATATTCAACATATAAATCATTATAAGATAGTTCAGAATCAGAATCAGAATTTACCTCATTATCAAAAGGTGGAGGCCTTTGACTTGACATACCTTCTTGTTCGGTGTTCTGGCTTGTGGATGCTATCTCACAAAGATTGTTATATCTTCTAGTCGTGAGTGTGTCTGGGCTCTGATACCACTTGTAGAACCTGTAAAGCACCACTAGAAAAGGAGTTGAATAGTGGGTGCGGAAAATTTGGTTTTTAAAAACTTTTGAATCAAAAACCTCACTTCTGAAAACAGTTTCAGTTTTCATATCCTGATTTTAAATAATTAAACGACCTAGTTGCAGACCTTCAAAAATTATGAAATTCAGTGAGAATCTACTCTCAGATTTTCTAAGTATCTCATAACAATTTAAAATTAAAACTCCACTCTTAACCCCTTGGAAATACGTTTTTTGTCAGATTGTGCAAATCTGCCAGAAACAGTACTCCGACTTGAAAAATTTATTTTGATTAATTGGTGACTCCAAATGGTCTGAACATTTAATGAAACGCCCCTCAAGGTATGCATTTTAATGGGTTGAAACATTTTTTGAAAATTGTCTTAGGATGTATGTCAATGACGTTGATGTTCTCAACCTTTGCAACTCTGAAAATCAGATTGCACTAGGACGTGTGGCTATGTTTCTGAAAAATTTTGTGATTTTTGAAGGTCTTTGCTATTTTTATCGTTTCAATGAAAATGATGCAAAAATTGAAAACTGGAGGTAAAGTGATGAATAGTAAGAACACCAAGAATTTTTATACTGGTTCAGTTAACACAACCTACTCCACTCTTTGAGGACACCTTTCTCGGTTATCACTAAACATCAAAACAACCTTACCACAAGGGTGACTGGAGTTAAACACTAACTCCACCCTTTTACAAACAAACCAATCACGAACACCACCACTGATCGAATGAAGATTTGATCACACCTTGATCAACCTTTTACAAGAAATGAACGAGTGTAGGTGGTATAATCAAAGCCTATATAATATGCAGAATATATGAACAATAGGATTGAGAGAAGAAGAATAAGAAAGAAAGGTAGAAGAAGAGAGTCGTAGATCTTTTTGCACTTGAGAGAAATGTGTCAAATGCTTGGCCTTGTTTGCACTATCTTCTCTCTTTTTAATTACACTTGGCCGACCCCTTAGGGCTTCTTCCTTTCTTGAAAATTCTCTTTAATGTCCTTGGAAGATTGCCTTGTGTAGAGATGACACCATGTTGCTTACTTGGCGCCACATGATTGGAAGGATGACTTGACATTGCTTATTTGTCACTCGATGATTGGTCCAACTTGGCATCCTTTAATGAGCTGTAAAATCTGAAAAAAAAACCTAATAAAACATGTTCTCAAAAGTAGTCAAAGTATTGCTATACTATCACATGTCAATCCCTTAAGTTTTGGGATGCAAATTAAGCACCATAATCATCACAAAATCGGCCAATTAATGCCATGTGCTGAAAATTTTCAGCATGTGTATCATTTTGAAATCTTTCCCTGGTGTGAAGCCCTCTTCAATGTCACCAATATTGTGTGGTATGTCCTCCAACAATTTAAGTGCCAAATAAGCTCCACATAGGCTCCAATCAATATGACATAGGGGTGTTTAATGAACTAGACAAGTGCAGAAATTTCATTTTAATAAGCTTTGTCAAATAATGCACAATATTTACACATTTATGGTAAATAATAATCAGCCCTATTTTGAAATTTCTAGAACAATTTAACATGTCTTGAATGTGAAAAAAGTGTCTAGATACATGTTGTACCTTATGGCAAAAACGTTCCATGTGTTGTTGTGGCGCCCCGCACCCCGGCCCCGCCGAAGTCGGTGCACCCGCCGTACTTCACTAAGGAGAGTACTAGGCGTCATCCTTACGCATTGTGATCCATGATAGAATTTCATGGAATTTTCATCTTTTGCGCAATTAGTAATCGAAACCGCGGCAGAATTTAAACTTCAAATTAAAGTACCATCAAAACAGTTAAAGTAGCATCCCACATAACCAAATTCCAAAAACGAAGAAAGTAAATTGTTCCCATCACTATTACAAAACATCATCAATCCTTCAAGCTGGGTGCTCGGTTCACCTCTCTTGGCCATCCTTTAACTCTCTCACGGATAGGGTACCCTAGGCTCGTCATCAATCCATTCAACTTTATCCCCTGCCACTTATGGAGAAAAAAATAGGGTGAGTGACAACGTCACCAACAAGTATACTATAATAATCATGAGTTAAATGGAAAGTACGAGCAAGAACCGAACCCCAAATTATAATTGGTTTGGAAACATACCTGACCTCCATTTCAGGCTTGATAAGGATCATCGCTTAATGTAACAAGATCATAACTTAATAACATCACTAGATAAAATGAAATATAACATAAGGTGATTGGTTCATGCATTGTTTAATAAAACAGTCATCATCATCCTTACGGACACGCAAGGTCATGTCAACACGGCATAGTTCATGCGACGCTACGTTACAACTCTACAAGTGACATGCATGCATATGCACATGAAATGCGTTATGAGGAAAATAAGAAAATGCCTTTTCATGCTTTGCTCTTTTAGAAACATCATCGTCATAAAACCATAGAGTATTCAGATCTATCTTCCCGGATCTGAGGTGGTAACTTCTCTCCTTCGAATCTATTAATCCCGGATTCGGATCGGTAACATCGTTCCTTTCCATTCAGATCACTTAACCCGGATCTGCTCAGGTTCCTTTCATTTCAGATCTATCTTCCCGGATCTGAGGCGGTAACTTCTCCCCTTCGAATCTATTAATCCCGGATTCGGATCGGTAACATCATTCCTTTCCATTCAGATCACTTAACCCGGATCTGCTCAGGTTCATACTGGCCAGTTCATACTCACACACGGTACCGGTGGGGAAGCGTTTTAAGAAAACAAAATGATGTCATCCTTTTGAAAAACGCTTTTCATCATTCCTTTATGTAAAATCCACATCATAAAATCATGCATGTGACGATGATGCAATGTATGACATGCAACGTGCAAACTCGTACACGGCATATGACATAAGAACGGACACATTTCGCTAGCAATGCTGGAATTTTTCCAGCTTTGTATCATACACTTAACCTTGACAAATTCTTTGTTAAACTACTCATGTTAAACTCACGCAATCACATCTACTCATTCGTGACCATTATAAGCGAGTGTCATGCTTGCATTGCGGACTTACGATGTCATTAAGAGACCCATTTACTCCTTTTTACGAATCCATGCAATAAAAATCCGGCAATGACCATATTTTACTATAAAATTTATTGTGGTCAATCCTTTGATCTTTTTTCAGAAATTACAACTCCCTAATCTCATAAACTCTTTGGGCTAACATCCTGCCAATTGTTAGCCCAAAACTAATTCTTTAAGGCCTTTATCCAGGCCATACAAAATAGGTCATATATTCTGTTTTTCCAGCCTAGCTCGATTTGACCAGTTTTAGTAGAAAATTTATTAAAAATAAACCACAACTTATTTTGATGGAATTCCAGATGTCATTTCTTCTTCATTCATGAGGCTAATGTCCTGCCGAAAATCATTGGATTTGCACACCTCTAAGATCCCTTTTTAAGCTGCTAAACATGTGGCTTAAGTTCTGTCCAGAACATATTTTCCAGCAAGACCAATCTTAGTAAGAAATTCATTAAAAATAAACCGTGACTCTTTTTAAGGTGATTCTAACTCTCACTACTAACAAACACATACAACTAACGTCATACCAAAAATAAACGAAATTAAAGGTCTCTAAGGTCCCTTTTCTGGTCTAGCAAGTCAGCCTAATTTCTTACCCAGCTCCAGAATTTTCAGTGGCCCTAATTTCATCCTAAATGTTCTTAGCTCACCTTTTAGTCACCATTCATGGTATCCATTCCTAAAATGAACACACACACACACCACGTCAGCCCCATTTGCGGGTGTTTAGAGAGAAAATGACCAAAACCAAAAACACTTTAAGCCTACAAGCACAAGATCAAGTTTTCCCCTCATTTTCTTGCTTTGTTATTATTTTGCATGCAACTTTACCTCACCTCCCTTTCTCCCTTCAACCGTGACCCCCCTTCAACACAAAAGAAGAAATCTTTAACACATTCAAGCCTAGTTTAAGACATAAACATGCATAAAATCTTCAAAGAACTTATCTTTATTACGAAATGTTCATCCTACCCTTATGTGTGCCTAAAGCCGAAAGCTTTTGGCTCAAAGCTAGCCATTTTACAACTAAGATCAAACCTTAAGTCTTTCTAGCCATTCATGCACACACTTTCACATTCAAACCATGAAGAGTATAGTGTACTTGCCTTTCTTGCTTACTCTTCTTGGATATGTGTCAAAGTTGAAGTCTTCTCCTCCTCTACACAATATTCCCCACGGTGGAGGGAAAGAAGGAAGAAGAAATGGTTAGTTCATGCTTTAAATCACTATTCTTTCAAGAAAAAGCTAGATGGCTTACCAATAGAGGTGTAAGTTGTCCAACTTAGCTAGAGTCCTTGAAGGCTTGGAGTCCTTGAGTCTAGTGACCATGAAAGTCACGGTTTTGGGGGAAAAGGAGAACACTCATGAGTTTGATTTCCATAAAATCATAAATGTCACTCTTAGAAGGTTGTGGATACTTACCTAAGCTTACTTGTTCTTGGAAGGGCTTCCTTCTCCTTTGGTGCACACTTAGCCGTAAGTGGGGAGGAGAAGAAGGGAGTGGAAAGAATTCCTTCTTGTCTTGAAATGCTTAAGTGTAAGTTGGAGGGTATTCTCCCTTTCTTGGTGATCCTAACCGTGGGAAATAAGGGTGGGGTTAGGGTTTGTATGCTAGTTAAGGCTTAACCTTGGTTACCTTAGGTTAACCAATGTTACTTTCTACTAACTAAAGTTACTTTTGGGGTCAACCATGGTTTCTTTTTCCTAACCTTAGTTTAATTTAGGGTTGGTTAGGCTAATGGTAATCATTAGCCACCCTTTTCTTAAATTGGGTTTTCCCCACCCCTCCTCTCTTTATGATGTCTGGCGGTTGGGGTCTTAAATGACCCCAACTAGCCAATTTATTATTATTTTTTTCTTTTATTCCCTTTCTATTTACCCTTTTCTAGTAAATAAATACCAATATATTTGTTTCATGCCAATTAGTCATCTTCCTTGTGAGCATGGGCCGAAAACCATAGGGTCATAATACAATTGATCCTAGTCTTGTAAATACACATAGTGTCCTCATGCCTTACTTTACAACAATTGCCAGCTAATATTAACTCTAAGTACCACGTGCATGGCCACATATTATCTATTTCATCCTTAGGTACAAGAAGGGCTTGTAATGGGGTTACGACATCCTCCCCCCCTTAATGTAAGTTTCGTCCTCGAAACTTGATCTGCTAATCAAAGAGGTGTGGGTACAACTTCTTCATGTCCTCCTCAAGTTCCCAGGTGGATTAATCCGCGGAATGCTTTTTCCATTGTACTTTAACCATGGGTATCGTCCTTCTTCTTAGTACCTTTTCCTTGCGGTCTATTATCCCTTCCGGTTCTTCTTTGTAGGTCGTGTCAGCTTTTAGCCCCAAGGGTTGATCTTCTATGACATGCTTGGGGTCGTGTACATATCGTCGCAGTTGAGAAATATGAAACACGTCATGGATTTGAGATAGGGTGGGCGGTAGAGTGAGTCGATAAGCCACTTTCCCAACCCTTTCTAGGATCTTGTATGGCCCAATAAATCTTGGGCTCAGTTTCCCTTTGACGCCAAATCTCCTGACTCCTTTTGTTGGCGTTACTTTTAGAAATACCTTCTCTCCTTCTCGAAGTTCTAAGGGTCGTCGTTTTTCATCTGCCCAGACTTTGTTCCTATCCTGAGCCGTTTGTAGTTTCTGCTTGATAATCTTTACTTGCTCTCGAGCTTGCTCTACCAAGTCGGGCCCTGTGAGAATTTTGTCTCCTATTTCATCCTAGTAAAGCGGAGAGCGACACTTCCTCCCATAAAGTGCTTCGTATGGAGCCATCCCTATTGATCGATGGTAGCTGTTGTTATATGAGAACTCTACAAGTTTGAGGCTTCGATCCCAACTCTTCCCAAAGTCGAGTATACAAGATCGTAGCATGTCTTCGAGTGTCTGTATAGTTCTTTCTGATTGTCCATCTGTTTGCGGATGAAATGCTGAGCTCATATGAATTTCCGTCCCCATTGCCCTTTGAAAAGCGGTCCAGAACCGTGACGTAAATCGAGTGTCGCGGTCACATACTATACTTAAGGGCACACCATGTAGGCTTACTATTTGTTCTACGTACATTGCGGCCAACTTTTCCATTGAGGCCTTGATCGTCATGGCCATAAAGTGGGCAGTCTTAGTTAGGCGATCAACCACTACCCAAATAGCGTCGTGGCCACTCTTTGTTCTAGGCAGGTCGGTCACAAAATCCATGGAAATATGATCCCATTTCCATTCGGGGACCTCGAGAGGTTGTAGCAACCCTGCAGGTTTCTGGTGTTCTGCCTTCACCTTTTGGCAGACTAGACATCTCTCCACATATTCAGCGATCTGTCTTTTCATGCCACGCCACCAGAATCGTTGTTTCAGGTCTTGATACATCTTGTTAGCTCCCGGGTGGATGGACAGTCGCGAGTTATGTGCCTCCTTAAGGATTTCGTTCAGAATATCATCGTTATCAGGTACACACAATCTTTCACGAAACCATAAACTATGGTCATCTCGAATTCTGAAATCTCCAGGGGGTTTCACTTGTACTTGAGCTTTTAGTTTCCTGAGTGCTTCGTCCTTGTCTTGCTCCTTCTTGATTCGATCTATTAACGAAGGAGTTATCATTAATTTTGCGAGCATGCCTTCAATTGAATCGACTTCTTCCAACCCAAATTCCTCCATATCACGCTGCAAGGGGGGTTGGCACGGGTGACTTGTTTTCCTACTTAAGGCGTCCGCCACCTTGTTAGCCTTTCCTGGGTGGTATTGTATGGATAAGTCGTAGTCCTTTATTAGTTCCAACCATCTTCGTTGTCGCATGTTCAATTCTTTTTGCGAGAACAGATATTTTGAGGCTTTTGTGGTCCGTAAAGATTTCGCACTTTTCGCCGTACAAATAGTGTCTTCATATTTTTAATGCGAAAACTACTGCTGCTAATTCTAGGTCGTGTACCGGGTAATTTTGTTCAAAGGGTTTCAGCTGTCGAGATGCATATGCGATTACTTGATTCTTTTGCATTAATACACATCCCAACCCGTGCTTAGAGGCGTTGCTGTAAACCACAAAATTTTCACCAGGAATGGGCTGCGCCAAGACTGGGGCAGAAGTCAGTCTCCTCTTTAATTCAGCAAAACTACCTTCACAATCTGCGGTCCATTCAAACTTGGTCTTCTTCTGGGTTAAACGGGTCATGGGCAAAGCAATCCGTGCAAATCCTTCTACAAATTTCCGATAATAACCAGCGAGACCCAGAAAGCTTCGTACCTCCGTAACGTTGGTCGGTCGGGGCCATTCCGTGATTGCCTCGACTTTCTTAGGATCTACAGATATTCCCTCCCCGGATATCACATGTCCTAGGAAAGCTACGCTTCGTAGCCAGAATTCACACTTGTTGAACTTTGCATACAATCGCTCTCTGTGTAAAATGTCTAGGGCGATCCTTAAATGAGTTGCGTGGGTTTCCTCATCTGGCGAGTATATTAAGATATCGTCTATAAAGACTACAACGAATTTGTCCAATTGTTTTTGAAAAACTCGGTTCATTAGATCCATGAATGCGGCAGGCGCATTGGTTAGTCCGAACGGCATTACCAGGAATTCGTAATGTCCATAACGGGTTCTGAATGCCGTTTTGGGAACGTCCTCAGTTTTGATTCTCAATTGAAAGTATCCCGAGCGTAGATCGATCTTGCTGAAAATTTTTGCTCCCCGTAGCTGGTCGAACAAATCGTCGATCCTTGGTAAGGGGTACTTATTCTTTATGGTGATTTTGTTGAGTTCTCTATAGTCAATGCACATTCGCATACTTCCGTCCTTTTTCTTGACGAACAGCACCGGAGCTCCCCAAGGCGACACACTTGGGCGTATTAACTTCTTTTCTAACAATTCCCTTAGTTGCTCCTTTAGCTCTTTCAGTTCGGCAGGGGCCATCCTATATGGGGCCTTTGTTATCGGTTCAGCTCCAGGAATTAGGTCGATCTCGAAGGCTATTTCTCGTTCTAAGGGAAGGCCTGGCAGTTCTTCAGGAAAAATTTCCGGATATTCTCGGACCACTGGAACCTGGGTTAAATCTGTGGTTGCTTGGTCCGAGTTTATAGCATACACCAAATATCCTTGATGTCCTTTCCTTAAAGCTTTACTAGCGCGAATTGCATTTACATATATGTTCCCAGGGTCCTTTCGTAACTTCGATCCTCCTTGAAACGTTACATCCTTATGTGTGGGGTCCTTAAAGGTAACTTGCTTCCTTCTACAATCAATGTTGGCGTGGTTCTTGGATAGCCAGTCCATTCCAAGAATCACATCAAAGTCCATCATGGGTATAGAAATTAAATCGGCGTCAAATTGATGGTTATTAATCTCAAGTTCACAATTTTTGAACACTTGGTGGGCTACAAGCACCTGTTCCCCAGCTGCTTGGATTCTATAAGGCTCATCGCTATTAGTTGGGCCTCTTTCAATATTCTTTGCGAATTTCTTGGATACGAAGGAGTGGCTGGCGCCACTGTCAAATAGCACATTAGCTGGTATTGAACACACTAGTATGGCTCCTGGATCATATAATTCTTACTGAGAAACCTTAAGACAGTAATTTCACTAAATAGTAAGAGTGGGATTTAGAAAGATACCTGTCACTACATTATCCGCTTCCTCAGCAGCTGCGTCTGTCATAGCGTGGACCCTGGCATTGGCACGCTGACGCTGTGGCTTTTGGGGCTGTGGCGGGGTTCCTTTCTCAGGACACTCTCTGGCCAGGTGTCCTGCTTTCCCGCATCCAAAACAAGTGACTCCTTTGTTCGGACAGTCTTTTTGGATGTGTCCCGTCTGTCCACATCCAAAACATTTACCAGCTTGAACATAACATTCTCCTATGTGAAATTTACCACAATGTGCACACTTTGGAATGGCAAGTTGTTGTCCTTGATTATGTGATTGGTTCCTCTGGGAACGACGTTGGAACCGGTTCTTCCCCTGTCGTCCGGGTCCCTTAACATTTTGCTTAGCGGTCTTTCGGGGCCCCTCATTTCCAGATGTCTCTCTTCCTCTCTTTTGATTGAACTCATCCCGGCGGATAATATCCCGCTCAATCCGATAACAAGCATCTAGGAGGGCGCCAAAATTGGTTGGATTAGCATTTACCGGCCATGTCCGAATTCTGGGGTTCAGTCCCCTCTCAAATTTCAGCATCTTGGTTTCTTCATCGTTCATGGTGGATGGTTGGAATCTTCCTAAGGCTATGAATTTGTTGGCGTAATCGGCTACCGTCATCCCTGACTCTTGCATCAAAGACTCAAATTCATGTCTTTTCTGTAGCTTAACTGAAGGGGGTATGTAAAACTTGTTAAATTCCTGCAAAAATCTTTCCCAGGGTATTGGTCTTGGCAAGGCCTGGAGATTGGCCTTCCACCATTGGTTGGCTTCTCCCAACAGAAAAGGTCGAACTGCTTGTGTCTTCATCTCTTCCGGTGCCCTAATCAGTTCAAAACAGTTTTCTACTTCGTCCAGCCACTTTTCTGCCATGTCAGAATCTGACTTCCCTTCGAACGGTGGAACGTTAGCTCTTTTCATCTCGTGAGGTTGTGGGTTATTTTGCTGGAGCATTACTTGTCCAATTCGCGTGACCGTTTGGCAAAAGTTTTGAAAGGTATTCATGTCCGGCATCATAGGGGGAAAAGGTCCTTGCGGTGGAGGTACATTCTGCACTGGCGGCGGTTCTTGGCCTTGCGGTGGGGGTGGTGGAGGGACCTGAGCAGGTGGGGGTGGGACAGGCTCTTGTACTTCGGGCCTAGCTCTGGTCGGTCTTCCTCTGGGTCGCACCATCTGCATCACGCAGCGTCGACTTTATTTAGTATAGAAAAGTTATATCAAAGTATAACTAAATACATCAAAAACACGCCGCCATATACTCATTACTTCAGGATAGATCGTTAGGGGTGGCATGTCAGTGGACTGTACCTAATCTCGTAAGTCGAGGTCATATTGTACTAAGGTTAACTCTCATCGAAAATCAAAACTTAGTTCTATGATCAACCTTAGCAGACTAAAATCATGACTTAGTTCTACATTCTACCCGGATCTGGAGCCTTAGCTCTGATACCACCTGTGGCGCCCCGCACCCCGGCCCCGCCGAAGTCGGTGCACCCGCCGTACTTCACTAAGGAGAGTACTAGGCGTCATCCTTACGCATTGTGATCCATGATAGAATTTCATGGAATTTTCGTCTTTTGCGCAATTAGTAATCGAAACCGCGGCAGAATTTAAACTTCAAATTAAAGTACCATCAAAACAGTTAAAGTAGCATCCCACATAACCAAATTCCGAAAACGAAGAAAGTAAATTGTTCCCATCACTATTACAAAACATCATCAATCCTTCAAGCTGGGTGCTCGGTTCACCTCTCTTGGCTATCCTTTAACTCTCTCACGGATAGGGTACCCTAGGCTCGTCATCAATCCATTCAACTTTATCCCCTGCCACTTCTGGAGAAAAAAATAGGGTGAGTGACAACGTCACCAGCAAGTATACTATAATAATCATGAGTTAAATGGAAAGTACGAGCAAGAACCGAACCCCAAATTATAATTGGTTTGGAAACATACCTGACCTCCATTTCAGGTTTGATAAGGATCATCGCTTAATGTAACAAGATCATAACTTAATAACATCACTAGATAAAATGAAATATAACATAAGGTGATTGGTTCATGCATTGTTTAATAAAACAGTCATCATCATCCTTACGGACACGCAAGGTCATGTCAACACGGCATAGTTCATGCGACGCTACGTTACAACTCTACAAGTGACATGCATGCATATGCACATGAAATGCGTTATGAGGAAAATGAGAAAATGCCTTTTCATGCTTTCCTCTTTTAAAAACATCATCGTCATAAAACCATAGAGTATTCAGATCTATCTTCCCGGATCTGAGGCGGTAACTTCTCCCCTTCGAATCTATTAATCCCGGATTCGGATCGGTAACATCGTTCCTTTCCATTCAGATCACTTAACCCGGATCTGCTCAGGTTCCTTTCATTTCAGATCTATCTTCCCGGATCTGAGGCGGTAACTTCTCCCCTTCGAATCTATTAATCCCGGATTCGGATCGGTAACATCATTCCTTTCCATTCAGATCACTTAACCCGGATCTGCTCAGGTTCATACTGGCCAGTTCATACTCACACACGGTACCGGTGGGGAAGCGTTTTAAGAAAACAAAACGAAGTCATCCTTTTGAAAAACGCTTTTCATCATTCCTTTATGTAAAATCCACATCATAAAATCATGCATGTGACGATGATGCAATGTATGACATGCAACGTGCAAACTCGTACACGGCATATGACATAAGAACGGGCACATTTCGCTAGCAATGCTGGAATTTTTCCAGCTTTGTATCATACACTTAACCTTAACGAATTCTTTGTTAAACTACTCATGTTAAACTCACGCAATCACATCTACTCATTTGTGACCATTATAAGCGAGTGTCATGCATGCATTGCGGACTTACGATGTCATTAATAGACCCATTTACTCCTTTTTACGAATCCATGCAATAAAAATCCGGCAATGACCATATTTTACTATAAAATTTATTGTGGTCAATCCTTTGATCTTTTTCCAGAAATTCCAACTCTCTAATCTCATAAACTCTTTGGGCTAACATCCTGCCAATTTTTAGCCCAAAACTAATTCTTTAAGGCCTTTATCCAGGCCATACAAAATAGGTCATATATTCTGTTTTTCCAGCCTAGCTCGATTTGACCAGTTTTAGTAGAAAATTTATTAAAAATAAACCACAACTTATTTTGATGGAATTCCAGATGTCATTTCTTCTTCATTCATGAGGCTAATGTCCTGCCGAAAATCATTGGATTTGCACACCTCTAAGATCCCTTTTTAAGCTGCTAAACATGTGGCTTAAGTTCTGTCCAGAACATATTTTCAAGCAAGACCAATCTTAGTAAGAAATTCATTAAAAATAAACCGTGACTCTTTTTAAGGTGATTCCAACTCTCACTACTAAAAAACACATACAACTAACGTCATACCAAAAATAAACGAAATTAAAGGTCTCTAAGGTCCCTTTTCTGGTCTAGCAAGTCAGCCTAATTTCTTACCCAGCTCCAGAATTTTCAGTGGCCCTAATTTCATCATAAATGTTCTTAGCTCACCTTTTAGTCACCATTCATGGTATCCACCCTAAAATCAACACACACACACACACCACGTCAGCCCCATTTGCGGGTGTTTAGAGAGAAAATGACCAAAACCAAAAACACTTTATGCCTACAAGCACAAGATCAAGTTTTCCCCTCATTTTCTTGCTTTGTTATTATTTTGCATGCAACTTTACCTCACCTCCCTTTCTCCCTTCAACCGTGACCCCCCTTCAACACAAAAGAAGAAATCTTTAACACATTCAAGCCTATTTTAAGACATAAACATGCATAAAATCTTCAAAGAACTTATCTTTATTACGAAATGTTCATCCTACCCTTATGTGTGCCTAAAGCCGAAAGCTTTTGGCTCAAAGCTAGCCATTTTACAACTAAGATCAAACCTTAAGTATTTCTAGCCATTCATGCACACACTTTCACATTCAAACCATGAAGAGTATAGTGTACTTGCCTTTCTTGCTTACTCTTCTTGGATATGTGTCAAAGTTGAAGTCTTCTCCTCCTCTACACAATATTCCCCACGGTGGAGGGAAAGAAGGAAGAAGAAATGGTTAGTTCATGCTTTAAATCACTATTCTTTCAAGAAAAAGCTAGATGGCTTACCAATAGAGGTGTAAGTTGTCCAACTTAGCTAGAGTTCTTGAAGGCTTGGAGTCCTTGAGTCTAGTGACCATGAAGGTCACGGTTTTGGGGGCAAAGAGGAACACTCATGAGTTTGATTTCCATAAAATCATAAATGTCACTCTTAGAAGGTTGTGGATACTTACCTAAGCTTACTTGTTCTTGGAAGGGCTTCCTTCTCCTTTGGTGCACACTTAGCCGTAAGTGGGGAGGAGAAGAAGGGAGTGGAAAGAATTCTTTCTTGTCTTGAAATGCTTAAGTGTAAGTTGGAGGGTATTCTCCCTTTCTTGGTGATCCTAACCGTGGGAAATAAGGGTGGGGTTAGGGTTTGTATGCTAGTTAAGGCTTAACCTTGGTTACCTTAGGTTAACCAAGGTTACTTTCTACTAACTAAAGTTACTTTTGGGGTCAACCATGGTTTCTTTTTCCTAACCTTGGTTTAATTTAGGGTTGGTTAGGCTAATGGTAATCATTAGCCACCCTTTTCTTAAATTGGGTTTTCCCCACCCCTCCTCTCTTTATGATGTCCGGCGGTTGGGGTCTTAAATGACCCCAACAAGCCAATTTATTATTTTTTTTCTTTTATTCCCTTTCTATTTACCCTTTTCTAGTAAATAAATACCAATATATTTGTTTCATGCCAATTAGTCATCTTCCTTGTGAGCATGGGCCGAAAACCATAGGGTCATAATACAATTGATCCTAGTCTTGTAAATACACATAGTGTCCTCATGCCTTACTTTACAACAATTGCCAGCTAATATTAACTCTAAGTACCACGTGCATGGCCACATATTATCTATTTCATCCTTAGGTACAAGAAGGGCTTGTAACGGGGTTACGACAGTTGTATTCGTAGAAAACCGAATTTTCGACTTTCGTCGATTAGGCAATTTTTCTCCGATTAAATTCAAAATTTTTGGACATTTCATATCTGTTATGTCACACATAATAATAATAAAATAAAGTGTATATTTAGCTCTAATGGCTGATGGAGAAGGCGTCCAATGTGCTTAAAAGATTTGAATTTGAAATCTCCACAAATTTGGCCTAAATTGTGGGTGATTTGTGTGTACCAACATGGAATGATTTAGTGCTGATTTGAACATGTGAGCCACAAAAATATTTGGCTATTTTTGAAGTATATGGACTGGCTATCTTTATATGGCAAGTACGTGACACGTCGGTGAACTTTTGGTAGTCACCCGATACGACAATTTTCGATTTATAGCTTTGTAACGTGTCGTTATAATTTTGTCATCACCATGACTTATATCATATGATATAAGACCTGAATATACTCATAAATATGAGGTGTATATAGTGGTGTGACGTTGACGTACGTTTGTGATATATGTAACGTGTCAGTAGCATATCGAAATATATGTGTATTGTGCCTTTTTAAAAAAATGAAATATATATATATATATATATATATATATATGGCATGTAAGATTAAATGGGGAGGAGACTTTCCATTTCCAAATTTGTTGCCAAGTAGCTTCCACCAAATATGTCTTCATTTAATGAACTAGTTAGTTCATTAACTTAAGTACTTTACTTAATGAACTAGTTTAGTTCATTAATGGTGGCACCTGAAAATAGTTCAAACACAAAAAATATTTGCCATATGATGTAAGCTTTAACGCTTGGCGGCTTCCTACTACGGCAACAATATATATAAACACATGAGGCATGTATATCCCATAAAACGTGTCAAATAATAATTTTTTCATGAGATTCGTAAACTCATACTATTTAAATCATGCATTTGTAAATCATTCAAACACTTTTTCTCAACAGAAGTGTCATCAGTCAACCTTTCTTTGGCAGATTATAGTCTGGTAAAGTATGGTCGCCGAAGTGAGGTGTAGTCACACATTTATGAGTCGGCAGTTTGGAAGCGCCTCTACAGCATCCACGTTTATATGTTCCCGCGGCTTGAATGGACGGAGGATGGCATTAACTGGCCAGCGGATTCTTCATGTCAGTTTACTCTAAAATCTTCCTATGTATTGCTATCCACGACATCATCTTCTTTTGTATGTCCCCGATATGTTTGGTGGTCGGGATCACATCTGGACTGTCGTATATTTCTTTGGAAATTATGGACACGTTTGCTTCCGGTGGTGGATAATCTATGTTCTTGGCTTTCGGTGTGTCCATCCCAGTGTGCTTTCTTCAGGCTACACTCTGATTCACAGGATCATATTTTTCTGCAATGTCCGCCTATAAGATCTCTTTAGCAGGAGATGTCCGTTATGTTTGACGGACCAATGCCTCGGCAGTCGACTATTTATGCGCACTTGCTTCGTTGGTGGCGTGCCACTTCCGCTACATCTATGCGTGGTCAATTGCGAGTTGTGGTCCCTTTGATGGCTGTCTGGGCTATTTGGAAGGAGTATCATACCATTAGATTTGGAGATCAAATTTCTATTACAGACGTTTGTTTGAGAGGGTTCGCAACCACATCTTCACTTGGTGTGCTGCCATTCATGGCCATAAAATCTCGCAACGTATACATCAGTTGATAGGTCAACATTTCTCTCTGCCATTGCAAATGTGCCAACTCCAGGTGATATGTTGGGAGCTTCCACCGACTGGCAGGTTCAAGTTGAATGTGGATGCTATGGCCAGTCGATTTAAGGCTGGGGCCGGCGCTATTTTGCGAAATCCGCAAAGGAGTTTTGTTTCGGCTATCTGTTTCACCTTGCTAGCCGTCACCCCTTTGCGAGCAGAATTACTAGCATTGACATATGCCTTACTTTTTTATGCTAGGGATTATGATCGCATCATACTTGAGACGGATTGTCGACTACTGCTTCACCACCTTGCCTATCATGATCACTATACAGCCTCTTTTCATATGGATCTTCAACGTGCCACATCGTTTTGTGTCTTAATGATTTGTTGTTGCAGTATTGTCCTCGTGAAGCAAATACTATAGCCCATAGTTTATCACGGCATGGTTTTCGCTCGGCAGGTGTGTCTCTCTGCACATCTTTATCAGCACTGCCTTGTGAAGTTTGTGGAGCACTTGAGCTGGATGTTACTGCCCGTAATTTGCGGTTGTCAGGTCCTTCATCTCCCAATAGGTTGGCTTTATCCTTTAGCGGTTGCCTGCATTGTTGATTGGCGCAGGCAACGTTGGTATATCATCTTTCTTTCTGCTTTCCCTGCTTTGATCAGTACTTTAGCTTGTGATCCTTCATTCCTCCCTTCTTGGCATTTGCGTGCCTATGAATGATTATTCCTGCAGTTGCATGTGTTCTGTTTAAAAACAGACAACGTTGGTACGTTCATGGCCTACATTTTCTTGTTTCACAGCTTGTACCTTACACTCTTTTAACCATTATGCAGACTACGAATGCATCTCAAACAGCGATCTCCTCCTTGCGTTAGATTGGGCCACCTACACCCTTAAAGGCTTCTAGCTGGTTCTTCCTAAAGTAACATGTGTTCTACTTGAATACAGGCAACGTCAGTATGTTCATGGCTTATATCTTACTTCCTTCCATGTTTGAATATTATGCATGTTTGACTATTGCTTGTGTGGCATGCACGGGGATTGGACGGTTCTCTCTTCGTGACTGATTTGGCGAATACTACGGTTGTGCTACGGTGGAGGTTTGTACGATATGGAAATTGGGCGAAGTTTACAACACATGTTATGTTTGGTTGTTGTATAGATTCTGTTATTTTTCTGATTGCGTTTGCTTTTCCACTTTATTCGTTATGCAGGTTCATGTATTTATCTCATGTATTTTAATGGGAGAGTCTCCCACACTGTATGTAACCACGGTATTCACAGACAACCTTGTTATTTTTCTAAACGCTTCTATAAGGAATTTTCGTCGATTTCGTCATTTTCTGGAGACATATCAGCAAGCCTCAATACGACTCGTGAATCTTCACAAAAGTCAAGTAGTGGTGGGTGCATGAGTATTTGGACCGCATGCTTCACAGGTGTTAGGTATGTGTTTGACGACCTTACCCATCAAATATCTTAATTCTTATCTTTACAAAGGTATTAATCGAGCGGAATATTGTGTTTCATTACTCGCCCACTTTGATGCTAAATTAATTTCTTGGTCTTCTAGGCTTCTCTCGAAGGCGGGTCATGTGATTTTGATTCGCCACATATTATGCTCCACACCGGTGCATATTATAGCTAGTTCAATGTTACCACAAAGTGTGATTGTCGCACTCAACCGCAGAATGTCAAATTTCTTGTGGAATGGACATCATCATTGGCATACGTGGGATAATATTTGCCGCCCTATGGAATATGGAGGTTTGGGAATTTAGAATCTAAGGATGGTTCAACAAGCCTACAATTGTTTACTTTGGTGAAATATCATCATTCCCATACTCTATGGGCGATTTATAGCCGAAGTAAGTATGGGCAACGACCTACAATCTATGCACATATTTATGATTCGCCTACTTGGAAACGTATTTGTCGTGTACATGATTACATGTCCACTAGAGTGCACAAGGAGCCAGACGGATTACACTGGACTTCTGATTCTTCTGGCCAATTCACATTAAACTCAGCTTATAATCTATTTGTCTCAAATGCCACAACAATGTATTGCACCCGATATATTTGGTGGCCCCGAAATTCAGTGGGCTGTAGTGTATTTATATAGAAACTATGGATGCGGTCTCTTCCGCTGGCTGAAAATCTTCACACGTGGCAGCTTATCTTCCCAACACAATGTGTATTCTGCAGGAAAAACTCGGACTTGAGAGACCACATTTTTCTCGGTTGTCCTTTTATACAACCGTTATGGCAAGAAATCTCTATCCTATTTTCTGGACCAATGCCTGGAAACTCAACTATACAAGCTTATCTCTTGCGATGGTGGCAAACCTCTTCAAAACATAATATGCTCGGACAGTTGAGGGCGGTGGTTCCGTCATTGGTAACATGGGTTATTTGGAAAGAATATACAAGTATTCGCTTTGGGGATAATTCTTTCTCATATAGGAGATTATTTGAGCGGGACCATGAACATATTTACATATGGTGTGCAACGACGCAGGGGCATAAATTTTTGCAAAATATACCTCATCTGGTAGCGAGGTATTTTTCTCCTTCCTTACGAACACGTTGGCATAGAGTTATCAGATGGGAATTACCTCCGACAGGCAAGTTAAAACTAAACATTGATGCATCTGTGGGACGTAATACCACAGCAGCAGGAGCAGTACTATGAAATCACCATGGTGATGTTGTCTCTGCTATTTGTTTCTCCTTACCATGTTCACCTCCATTGAGGGCTGAACTAATGGTAGTATAATATGCCTTCATTTATTATGCTCGAGAGCATGACCAATTACCAATTGAGATGAACTGTCGTATGCTGTTAAATTATCTCTTCACGCCAGATCAATACACCGAAGCTTTGGCGGCAGATTTGAAGCGCATAATCCAGTTTCTGTGCATAAATGGTTCGTCGATTTCTTATTGCCCACGAGAGTCAAATACTGTTGCACGTTCATTAGCAAGACATGGATATCATTGGGCAGGCATGACTATATATACATCTTTCTATGACTTACCATGTGAAGTGCGGGGAGCAGTTGCTTTGGATACTTCTGTTCTCAATGTCCGTCTATGATTCCATATGTCTCCCAATGGGTTGGCGTGTTCATCATATTGCTGCCTATGTCAATCTTTAGCATAGGAAACATTAGTATGATCCCTTTTCTGATTGCTTTGTTCACATCAGTTTCACTGTTGATATTTCCTTAACATTTTTCCATTCACTTCGTTTCATGGGGCAAAAACTGCTGGATGTACGAAATAACTTTGCTGAGTATTCGTTATCCTCACCTTTGCATGGCTGGTTTTGTCTTCCATTGGATTGGTTATACTGTCATACTGTTGTCTGTATCACTAGCTAGTACAGACAACATGAGTGCGTCATTATTTTCTTATGTTTGACAAGTTTATTATCATACACATTTCATTACATTGCTTCGTTAACTATGTCGTCTCTTTTTGAGTTTGAGTCTAGGTGTGTCGACTGGAATATTTCGAGGTCCATGTGATGGCTATGGCTGGTTGCTTATTTGGTTGCCTATATTCATTATGGATGCAGGCAAGATCGGTACGTATGGATCACATTCATATTGGATTATTTATTAGTTTATTGCATTTCTCTCACACATTCTTTATTGTGGTTCATTGACTGGCTAGACAACACTCTTTCCACTGGGGAATATGGATATCAACTTCGCCACTTCAAGCGGCATTCGCACGGCATACTTCTTTCATTAGGACAATGTATATCATTAGCTTGTACTTTTTTACATTTGAATATACAATTTCGCATACTGCAGGTATTATGTATTTTCTACCTTTTTAGCGGGAGAGTCTCCCACATGGTATGTAACCATGGTATTCTTCCGCCACAAATGAGGGCTTTATTAATAAAATAACTGGACGGTACCGCTCGTTCTTCACTATTATATATATATATTTTAGGTGAAGGACGGGCGGTACTGTCCAGCATTTTATTAATATGCAAACCCTCACTTGTGGCGGAAGAATACCGTGGTTATATTATCGGCCCTAGCTATGTCAGGAGACTCTCCCAAACTAAACAAAATAGATAACAAAACACGCATAGAAATCGCAAAATACAAGAAAGAAATAAACTATAGTGTGAAAATATCGTCATTAAGCCCTGTACTCGTGATCTAGCGTAGATCGTCTCATGGCTGACTGTGGTGATCCTCGGCTCTGTCGATATCTTTGGATGATGTGACTTATACACAGTGTACCTCAAAGAAACAAACAAGAAACCCATAACGTGTGTGCACAGAATGTGTCACTAACATATATATATATATATATATATATATATATATATATATATATATATATATATATATGTATATATATATATATGCTCGGACGAATCTCTGGCTATCGTGTTCCCCGGCGGCATTAGCCGCCGCCATTGCCGGTTATCTCCATTCACCGTTGGTTTCGCCGCCGACAAACGCAATATCATTTCCAACCCCGCTGCTACTCATCATCACCGGAAGATTCATTTTTTTCCATCAATCAAGCGATACCAATGACAGCCGCACCTACCTTCGCTGCGGTTATCTCCGGCGCTGACACATCCTGCAATGTCACCATTTCCCCGAAGACAGTTTCGCGCTATAAAGGTATCCCCATGATCTCCTTCCTTGATTCTGAGATTGATGCTCTTCATGCACCATTCAGATATTCTTTGGTTGGTACTTTCTGGTATGGCCGGCCTCCATTGAAAGTTACACGTGAGGTCTTTGAGAAAATTGGGTTTTATCATGATCTGCGTATTACACTGATCGATCAAACACATATACTTTTGAATTTCCGCAATGAAGCGGATTATTTGAGATGTTTCTATCGTCGTTCTTGGCATATCTTCGGCTGTCATATGCGCATCACGAAGTGGATTGTTGATTTTGATCCCTCTGCAGATGTCCCTATTGTCCCGGTTTGGATTGCTCTCCCAGCCCTACCGATCCATCTCCATCGCCGGGAAGCCCTTTTCGAAATCGTCCGTCCGATTGGAACACCTATCAAACTGGATGTTGCAACAACGGATGGGCTGAGGTCGTCCGTTGCTCGCGTATGCGTTGAGGTAGATGTTTCTCAAGAATTGCCGCAAAAGATATATTTGCAGGCGAAAAGTAGGTTGATCCTACAATCAGTGGTCTATGAAGATTTGCCTTTATTCTGCACTTCATGTCGAAGACTAGGTCATGCAACCACTGCATGCCCTCCAAAGGATAAATCTAATGTGCCTCCTCCGCCGCCACCTCCTCCGCCGCCTTCAACAAAACGACGCTGGACTCCAGTTAAGCAGAAAACAGTTCTGCCACCTCCAACAGACCCAGAAACGATGGCTTATAACAAGGATAATTCTGACCTACCAGATGCTCCTCTGCAGCCTTCAGAGGCTATAAATATCCAGGATACTGATGACCATCATGCAGATGCATTCTGTGATGCCGCGGACCTTCCACTGCCAAACGATTCCGCACAATGCGATTTGGGGCACTCTTTGAATACTGAGTTGCCAGTTGATGATCTTGTTGAAGATATACATAATGTTCCTGAGGAAGTTGTTCGACGCATGCAGTTAATACCACCATCGCTAGATGAGGAGATCTTAATATCGTGATTGCAAGAGCACTCTGAGGAGGCCGAGTTCATACCCGTTGTTCCTCGGCGAAAGCGCCGTGCCCGAAAAGATTTACTCCCCTGCCGCCATCCAATATTTTGACACGTAGTGCGTCACACATCACACAGGGAAGTACCTCCACTCTTACTCGATGAATACATTAATATGGAACGTCCGAGGCATGCGTGCCTCCTTACCTAGGTTACAACATTTGATTAGTGAACATCGTTTGCATTTACTCGCTCTTATTGAACCCAAGCATGCTCCTTCACAAATTGATGGGTTTGGTTTACGTCTTGGTTTTTCCCGTTATTATACCTCTCAGTCGGAACGTATTTGGTTTTTCTGGCATGATTCAGAATTTCGTTTGCTTTCAACGCAGGGTCAAGATCAAGTGGTTCATTTCACATCGCTGTCTCTCTCGCTCCAGTTTACCTTTGTTTTATCGATCGTATATGCGAAACATACATCATCGCAAGGTCTTGCTCTCTGGCGATCATTGTGTGCCTTTGTCGAGGTATCCCCATTACCCTGGATAGTGGGCGGAGACTTTAATACTTTTCGAACAATTGAAGATCATAGTGGTCGTTCAACTCCATCTTTGATAGTATTGCAAGATTTTAATGAATGTATCGAAGCATGCTCTCTTATGGGACCACAATATCATGGCCCCAGATTTACTTGGGTTGATGGCAGGGGTCTAGTCCGAGTGCGTCGTAGATTGGATTGGATATTTGTTAATTCTTCTTTTCAAGATGTGTTTGAAGATATGCAGCTAACTCATCTTCCGCGGGTTACATCGGATCACACGCCACTGTTGTTTTTGGTCGGCTAAGTGCAGCATCTGACCGACGTTCCTTTTGTTTTTTGGACGCCTGGCTACTTCACTCAGATTTTCAATCCTATATGCAGAATGCATGGTTATCATATCCAACTACTGGAGGTATGTATGGTTTCTATACAAAGTTATTTTCACTCAAAAGAGATATACAGCGATGGAATAAGGAAATCTTTGGGAACATCTTCAACAACCTTAAGCATGCGGAGATTCATCTTAATAGCGCAGAGGCTATTTGGGATGCGGATCCCACTGCTGAGATGCGTGAGGCGTATCATCGGGCAAAAGCAGAATATCTTCGAGCCTCCACTTATGAATTGCAATTCTGGAAACAAAAAGCGAGGGTCAAATGGCTAAAGGAAGGCGATGTTAACACACAGTATTTTCACTCCATTATCAAGGGTAGGCAATCAAATCTTCGAATCCAGCAGATTCGCAACGCAGATAGAGAGTTGCTTACGACGCCAAGTGATATTATGGCAGCAGCTGTCTCTTTTTATACCACTTTATTTGCTCGGGAGGCAACGCAAAATCATTCATCTATTCTTTCGCACATCCCTAGTCTGATATCAGAGTCAGACAATCTTATGCTTACGAAGCTGCCACTAGAGGCGGAGATAAAAGAGGCAGTATGGCATTTAGATCCCCAGAGTGCCGCAGGACCAGATGGCTTTCATAGTCAGTTTATCGTTCGTGTTGACTAGTAATACATTCTGATGCAGTTAAAGCAGTGCAGGAGTTTTTTCTTGGAGTCCCACAACCCTCTGTAATGGCTAGTGCTTTGATTACACTGATACCCAAAACGCAATCTCCTCAAACATTCAGTGATTTTCGGCCTATTTGTCTTATGAACTTTCTGAGCAAAGTTTGTACACGTATTATTGCCACGCGTTTGGGTACACTGTTGCCAAAGTTAATCTCACCGGAACAAACAGGGTTCCTACCTGGACATGATATTTCTACGCAAGTTCTAATGGCGCGTGAAATGGTTCAAATGCTTGATAAAGGAGGTTCCCAATTATGCCTGAAGTTAGATATGATGAAGGCATTTGATCTGGTAAGTTGGGAGTATCTAGAGTTGTTATTGCGACAGTTTGGTTTCTCTAATTTTTTCATTCGGATTATCATCAACCATTTACGCGCCACCACATTATCGGTTTTGATAAATGGTCAGCCATCAGCGTCTTTCCGTCCGTATAAAGGTGTCAAGCAGGGTGATCTGTTGTCCCCATTACTATTTATTCTGTCTTCAGAGGGTTTCAGCAGAGGCTTAAAATCACTGGTTGCCTCTGGCACAATACAGCCATTTCGTCTAGGACGGATTCCTTTTGCTATTACTCACTTGGCATACGCGGATAATCTGCTTATTTTTCTGCGTGGTACACAGCGCAATCTACGACGATTTCACACTTTCTTAAATTTGTATGAAACTGCATCTGGTCAAAAGGTTAACTTTCATAAGAGAAATTTCATCCCTTCAGCCAACATCCCGCCGCATCAACGTCGATCATTTCAGGAAATATTGGACATGCGGATTACTTCTCTACCTTTTCGATACCTTGGTTCATATCTCCATAAAGGAATTAATCGGTCCAGATACTGTTCTTCTTTGCTACAGCATATTGAGGATCATCTGCACGGCTGGCACTCCCGCCTTCTCTCTTCGGCAGATCGTTTAGTGTTATTACGTTCAGTGATCTCGGCGCTTCTGCTTCATATTCTTGCAGCAGGTGGTTTACCAAAGTCTGTCATCAAAATGATCAACAGAAAGATGGCAGCATTTTATTGGGAAAATCGACATCACTGGGTTGCATGGTCAACCATTACTTTGCCTATTGAAGAAGGAGGCTTGGGCCTTCGGGATCTTAGCATGTTGCAGCAAGCATATCACTGCAGAATTTGGGGGTCATATCAGCAACATGATACTCTCTGGAGTAAATATATGCATATTAAATATGGCAGGAGAGGGGATTATCGACCGCGGCTACCGGATTCACCGGTTTGGAGGCTAATATATCGCACACATACGACCTGCATTTCTCGGACGGCAGGCACAGGTTCGCATCTTACATGGACACCAACGTCCTCTGGTGAATTTTCACTGAAGTCTGCTTATGATATTTGTCATGTCTCAAAGCCAACACTACTCTCTGCTAAATTTATTTGGTTCAAGCATCATTCCCCACCCATTAAACTATTACTTTGGCGCCTTTTCCATTCTGCTATGCCATTTGAGGACTATATTGGACACTATGCTGTGGCGCGACCCACACAATGTCCTTTCTGCAAGCAACATTCGGCCACGGAGGATCATGTATTCCTTTATTGTAGCAGTATTCGACACACATGGAATTTCTTTGCCTCTGAGTTACATGGCATGCCCCCACCTCTTTAAATCTGCACCAATACCTACTATCTTGGTGGTATCGCTCCACATCTTTGTCTCTGTTTGGGATTTTAAAAATTGTTATTCCAGCCCTCATCGTTTACAACATATGGCGCGCAGCTACGCTAAGTTAGTATACGGGGACTCCACATCCTTCTGTATATCTGTGCTTCGGGCTTCCATACATTTTGATATTGACATGGATCCAGACAATACAAGGATCCAAGCTTGCGGCAGGACCACCTTTTTCTCTTTCATAGATTTCTCATATTAGATCCCCACGTCTTCAAGTTGTTAGATGGCAAACTCCACCTTCTGGTAGGCTAAAGTTAAATATTGATGCAGCAGTTGGCCGGCAATACGCCTCTGGCGAAGCTATTTTGCGTGATCACTTCGGTACCTGTGTGGGAGCGCTCTCTTTTCGCCTGCCCCCATGTACACCTCTGACGGCAGAGATTCATGCCACGGTCATTGGTTTGCTATACTTTCTTCCCTTATATCGTTCACTCATAATAGAATCCGACTGTGCTCAAATGTTGTCTCGTCTGCGGCAGCCACAGACTATCTTTGGTAACTATCATCTCAGGCTCTTACAGACATTAATTTGCCATCATGGCCTGGAAATTACCCACACATATAAAGAGGCCAACATGGCGGCTCACTACCTTGCCCAGCATGCAATGATGTTTCCTCAGACAAGCTACTTCACCAGCAACAGTCTACCGTCAATGGTACGTGGTTATATCGCTTTGGACCTCACTTCAGCGAACTTGCGGACTCTTTAAGCTTCTGGTCTTCCATATGGATTGGCACTCTTTTGTTTTCTCTGCCTATACCACTGTGGGTACAGGCAGACTCGGTATGATTTGCATTCCCTCGGTCTTCTGCTTTTTCTTATGTCTCGTATGCATGAATGACACAATATCTTATTTCTATTGTGCATGGACTAGACCACACCTTCGGCTGGCATTCATCACTGCCATTGGTATTTGTTCCTACGGAATGAGGCGACGCCAGCTAGCTCACGTCGTTCTGGTCTTCCATATGGATTGCATTCTTTCGATTTTTCTTCCTGTACCTTGGTGGGTACAGGCAGTATCAGTATGATTTGCATTCAATCGGTCTTCTGTCCTTTCTTATGTCTCATATTCATGATTGACACACTATTATTTTTCTTATGTGCATGGACGGGGGATCACACCTTCGGCTTGCCTTTCTCGCGGATTTGGTTACATTTTGCTCCGGAATGAGATTGAACCATCCCGCTCGGGATTTTCTGCGGTTTCTATATCATTCGTTCCCTATTTATCATACATGGATTGTCATATTTCTCATTTTACACTGTAACGTCTATCAACACTCCAAGCATATAAATATGTACGCTTTTTCCTTCGCCAAGGTTTTATCCATAAGGTGGTTTTACTTGGCAAGGTTTTAATGCGGCATCATATATGACTTGGATGTTGATAACCATCTTTTTGTTTGTGCGTCATAATGTCATTCGATGTAATAAGGTTTTCCTCCGCCATAAGTGAGGCCTTATGCTAATAAAATCGCTCTTTATAAATAAATAAATATATATATATATGTATATATATGTATGTATGTATGTATGTATGTATGTATGTATGTATAATTTGTGTGGGTAAAGGACGAGAGAATCAACTGGAACCTTTAGTCATGCATGCATAGTGGGACAATTGGAATCTCAACTTAGCCGCTCATAACTTAAGTTTATAAAAATTTGAATGTTGCTAGTTAGACCTCTTCGTTTTCTTTTAATTAATCGCACTAGTGCTAATTTAAGCGTTTCTTTTAATTACTTTACAACAATACATGGTTTTGTGAAAACCAGACGGTTGATCAGACCATAATAACTGGAACCTTTAGTCATGCATATATAGTGGCACATTTGGAATCTCAACTTAACATAAAGTCGTAACCGCTCATAACCCTAACTTTATACAAATTTAAATGTTGCTAGTAAGACCTTCTCGTTTTCTTTTAATTAATAGCACAAGTGTTAGTTTAATCGTTTCATTTAAGTACTTTACAACTTTACATGGTTTATATC
This sequence comes from Eustoma russellianum, assembly GCA_036186865.1. Classification (NCBI taxonomy): domain Eukaryota; kingdom Viridiplantae; phylum Streptophyta; class Magnoliopsida; order Gentianales; family Gentianaceae; genus Eustoma; species Eustoma russellianum. Next base: position 25,385,805 of record AP025059.1, read on the forward strand.
TCAGCGTCGACGTTTTAAAAAACAGGACTGATCTGACCAAAAAAGTTAATAGCTCATAGTTCACTAGTTTGACCACTTTAAGCCGTTATTGAATCTCTATCAAATAGTCTTAAACCTATTCATTACGACAAGACGTTGGTCATAAATTCACCTTCTTCAAAACTAAGACATTAAGGGATAGTTTGATTCCCAAATAAGCATTATATTTCATTTATCTGAATATGTTCTTCCAGAATTAATTTTTTATTGAAATATCGGAGTCAATAAATACATATAATCATATTTATGTTGGTTTCGAATGAAGCACGACGTGAATTTATTTTGGCCAACATTTTCACAAATATGTCCTTTGTTTGTGATGTGAGTATGGTATGTCTTGATACAAAATTGTTGTAAAATTGGAACAAAATGGAGACCAAGGTGAATTCTGACTTCATGACCAATTTCTAGCACAAGAATTCCGGTACCTCAAGACCAATAAAACCGTACTTAAGACCTACTGCTGTTTGGTGTTGATCACAAATTCACTGATAAGAATTTGCTCGCAGATCTATTAAACGAAACGTTAATATCATTCTATAATAATAGTATGGTGGTTTTTCACCTTTTTTGGTCTTCAGATATGCTTAAAATCGTGAAAGAAACAAGACTCTAAGAATAGCTACTCCTAGAAAAAAACCTAAGTTAAATTATCATCTTAAAAGGATTTGTATCCACAACAATAACATCCTAAAGGCCATAATCATGAGTCTGAATTTTTCAAACTTAATAAGGCTTTCCCAAACAATACCACAAAAACAACTCTCAAACTTTTTTCCACTATGTCAGCTCAGGTATATGAATCAATCATTTCTCTTGTGCATTATTTATTTCTTTGTTTATACTTTTTTAAGTCATAGCCTAAATCATACCCTCTTTTGTTTCTCCTGGTACCTAATGCATAATATTACACCCTACTATTATTACCAAAAAAGAAAGATATTTGCATCTACCACATTCCTCTCCACGTCGTTTACGGTACCTGCCCTCCATGAATCATCTCTCTATAAGATGGTGATGGTAATAAGCTAGACTGTTAGAAAAAGTACATAAAAGTGTTTTAGAAAGCATTCTGAATTTATATAAAAATATATAACAAGGTTGATTGGAGAATGAAGTGAAACTTAGATATGATGGGTGAGAAGATACTCTGAAGTTTTTGAATTATGAGATGGCCGATCATTTGGTGAGTGAGCCTGAACATTTGATGATAAATTATGAGTTTGGCCTTAGGGTTAAGGCTAATTTTAAAGTTTTTTTCGAGGGATTGAACATTTTACCAAACCGTTAACCGAATATTTGGTCTAGAGTTCCGTGTCAATATTCAGTTACAACGTTCAAAATTTTCTTTTGATTAATGATGCACCTTTTGCAACTTGGGACACCTCCATTCAACCTTGAATAGTCATAACCTAACTTTAGAAGTTAAATTCTGCAGAGATGTGTCAAATTAACTTTTTTTCTTGTTAATTAAAGCCTATAAATACAAAAATTTAAAAGTTTCAAATATATGCTTTTTAAGATACCTTGAAAGATACTTTTTAAGAAAACTTGCAGAGTTTTTCCTCTTCTTTCTTCTTCCTCTAGTATTAAACACTTCAAATACACAAGTTCAATCTTCTTCACCTGGAGTAAACAAAAAAAAGAAGTCGTTATATCCTATGAGGCATTTGCCATGTAGTCTTCCTTGCTCAACTAGTGGAGCCAAAATTTCTTTAAGAACAGTAACACTAGTTATGCCTTCTCTATTTCTTTTCTTTTTTTTTCTATTTCTTCTTATTTAGTTACCATAGCTTTGTCATATTTTTCCAACAATCTTAAAGTAATTTTGTTGATATAGCTACCAAAAAAATCATGGCTTCTGATATGTCCAAATTGGAGCCATTTGATGGCAAATACTTCAAGAGATGGTCTGAGAAAGTTCTGTTCTTTCTTGAGATGCTAGTGTTTATTAGGTTCTCACAAATGAAAAACCAACCGATGAACCAGAAACGCTCAAGTATGATCTTGGCAACACCATATATAGAAGACGTATTCTGTATTTTTTCTCAAATTCGTTGTTTGACATTTACATCATACCAAAGCAAATATGGTACTAAAGATACTAACAAGCACAAGTACATAGTTAGTCAGTTTTTCAAGTTTCAAATGGTGGATCACATTCTTATCAATGATAGAGTCCATTAATTCTAACATTTGGTAGCAATATTGAACAAAAAGGTATCAACATTGATGAAACTTTTCAAACAGCCTCCTTGCTTGAAAAACTCTTTCTTCTTGGAGCAAGTATAAAAAAGAGGCAATTATGATGATACAAAACTATCTATAGATAGTATGATTAAGCACATCCGTGTAGAGAAAAATAATATGTTGGAAGTGCAAGTAGTTATGAAGGAAAGACGAAGGCTAACATGTTGGAACATAATCCAAAGAGACAAAAGATTCAAAACAACAACTCAAAAGGCATGAAAGGCAAGACCAAGGTCCAGGAACAAAGTCAAACAAAACTAGAAGGAGTATGCTGAATGTGCGGAAAACCTGAATATAAGGTATTCATTTGCAGTAAGCAAAAAGGACAAACAAACAACAATCAGACTAACCTTGTGGAGGATAATGCGAGGACGAGGAAATCATCACATCAGTCATCATCTCTGAAGTAAACCTTGTTGGTAGTGTGACAGAATGGATGGTAGACACTGGAGCCACCAAGCATGTTGCTACCAGTAGAGATCTACTTCTTGATTACCAAGAAATGGAAAGTGGAGAACAAGTGATCTACTTCTTGATTACTAAGAAATGGAAAGTGGAGAACAAGTTTTCTTAGAGGATGCACGAGGAACCTAAGTAATTGAAAAGGAGAAAGTGCTCCTCAAGTTGACTTCAGGTAAAATACAGAAGTTGAGCAATGTGGTTCATGTCCCTACTATATGTAGGAACTTGACTTATGGAGCACTTCTCTACAAGGCTAATGTGAAACTTCATTTTGATTCTGATGAACTTCTACTAACTAGAAATGGAGATTTAGATAAAGAAATTTACATGCATCAACGAGTTTAGTGACAAAATTTTGTACTGGTTGTCAACTAACCCAACCCTCCTCCTTTACCTGAGGTTAGGACCGGCTACTCAAAAATTCAACAAGAGGAATTGCTTTCCAAAAAAGTAAATAGATTAAAATAGTTGAAAATATATATATTTTTTAGTGGAAGGACGGGCGATACCATCCGGAGATTTTATTAATATTGCCCTCACTTATGACAGAGGAATACCGTGGTTACATATATATCCTATCTATGGAGGGAGACTCTCCCAAACTATGCAATATAACATCTGAAATATGTACTGAATATGAAATACAATGGATAACAGTATTGATTGAATTGGCAAAACTAGAGTATGTGAAACAAAATGGAATATGAGAGGGAGAGATCCTACATTGTTGTCCCATGAGTCGAGAGTGAATCTGTGACGTTGATGTTGGTGTTGCCATTGAAGTTCAGATTCTGTAGCATTCTTTCCCACAATATCCGATTTGTTACTTGTTCCAGGATTGTTGAGCTCGCAAAATGTGTACCAGGGAATGTATGAGAAGTATATGCAACACTGATATAGAAATTGTAAATGAAGATTAGCCACTTACCGATGTTACCTTGGTCAATCATGAACCAAGGTAACTACAAATTAGAGACACCTAACAGCAAATTTGAGACTCCTTGCTTCATGGCTTTGATTCCATTGACATTTATCCATATGACAAGCCTCAGCAGACAATTAAAAGAAGGATTAGATAGCCGCATATTTGTGATATGGAATGTAATGTTATACAACGAAGATCCAAAAAGAGAAAACCATACCGAAGTTGCCTGCATCAATATGATACAAGCAACAACATGATGGAGCAAGCAGTAAAGTTGTGGATTAGCGTCGAAGGACATATGTGGAGTCGTTATAGTATCCATGGGCTGTAATGGGCAGCGATTCTTTAGTTAAAAAGAATGTTGTCAACGGACATAGTCGAGCATGCTGCGCCAAATGATGAGCTACCATGTTCACTTCTCTTGGTATGTATCTAAGGTGGCTGCCAGTGATTTGCAAAAATTGCTGCAGGCTTCGAAATTCTGTAAGTGTTGAGAGGGATGAATCTGAAGTAGATGCTATTTGTTTACAGTCGATCTCAATTAAAATGCTGCTATAGTTCTGTCCAAAGTATATTAAACTGAATAGGATCGCTTGTATTTCTGCTCGTAGAGGAGGTAGATGAGGTAGTGAAAAATAGAGCGCTGCAACCATGGTACCTTCACTATTTCGCAGTATAGCCACTGTTGTAGCATGATTTCGTTCTGCAGAGGCATCCACATTGAGTTTGAGTTTTCCGGTTGGCGGCAATTCCCATTTCAGAATGCTTACTCGTTTGGTACGCATGTAAGGAGTTAAACCATGTGATATAAGAGAAGGATTGTTTGCAGCCCATTTTGTTTTTGACAGCGTGTGTGACCTATCATAGCATAGACGGTGCACCATAGCATTTGGAGGGATGTATATCCGCATCGCCAAAAACATTATTGGTATAGATCTTCCATATTGCCCAACAGATCATTATGGGGGCAACTACTCGAAAGTGACCTATGATTGAAGTGGATGTCGAGGAAAGCCACCATCTTAGCAGGTGCATTCTAATACTACTCTCAAGTCTCATAGGCCCATCCAGTATCAATGTGAATCTAAGCCATACGTCTTGCACCAAATTACATTGAAGGAATATGTGATCAGTAGTCGTAGATGCCATCTAACAGAAAGGACAGATTGTTGGACAAATGTGTGTGAAGCGTGTAAGATTGTCTTCCATTGGAAGTGCTCGGTGATACAGTCGCCAAAGTAGTATACTGGCTGACAGCGGCATTCTTTTCCACCATATATATTTATGAGATAGCAATGTCATACGTGAAGTGCGAATGTCTTCATATGCTTGTCTTAGTGTAAAATTTCATGCTGATGACAACCAAGTTAAGTCCACTGTACCACTCGCCAGGTTTGAACAAATTGTGTGTACGGAGCAAATCCGTCTCCAGGTTGGTGAATCATATAATCTTGGGGCATATTCCAATCTAGACCCATACCGGCTTCTCATATAAATAGACCAAACATTGTCCTTAGTATGATAAGTCCACCATAATTTGCAATCTTACGCATGTTACAACAAAGATACATTCTGGATTCTTAATCCACCCTCTAGTTCTGGTTGACATATTGAATGCCAAGACCTCCAATGATACCGAGATTCCCATAGGAAGTGAGCCATTTTCTTGTTTATTGCCGTCAAGGCACTTTTTGGTAATCTCGCTGCAGCCATGATATGCAGAGGAAGAGATGCTAACACTGATTTTATTAAAGTCAATCTGCCTCTTGGCGTAAGTAGATGTCTTGCCCAACCCGTTAACTTTGTGTCAAAGTGTTGCAGAAGAGAAGTACAGTATGAAGCACGATTGATTCCTCTATATAAGTAAGAGCCTAGATACTTGATAGGTAGAACAGAGGGTTGCATACCAAGGATACCTCCTATGATAGATAAGGCATGAGGAGAGACGTAAGAGCTGGTGACAAACTGGCTTTTATTGTAATTCACTAGTTGACACGATGCCTTTTGATATGATGTCAGAAATAGTTGGAAAGATTTCAGATTACGCGTTGATCCATTAAGAAAAATCAACAAGTCGTCTATATAAGCCAAATGAGAAACTGCAGGTACTCTTCCACATGCAAAACCCCTTAACATTTCATTTTGGAACAGATGATTTAGCCCCTACTAAATCCTTCAGAGCTCAAAATAAAAAGCAAAGGTGACAAATGGTCACCTTGTTTCACTCCTCTTGAAGGTGAAAAGAATCCATAGGAGGTACCGTTAACCATCACTGACAGTTTGGAGGAACTTATGCTATTCATCAAAATTCTTATAAAACGATCATGAAATCCAAAGCGCCGAAGAATTGTCTGAAGATATGTCCAATTTACACGGTCAAAGGCTTTGGCCATGTCCAATTTGATCATGACATTAGCACCTCTTGTCTTTCGATCAATCAGATGTATCATTTCATTTGCCATTAGCACATGCTCACTTATGTCATGGCCTTTTGAAAAACCAATTTGTTCTTTTGAGATTAATTTTGGAAGTAAAGAAGACAAACGAGAGGCAATCAATCTTGTGGCCACCTTACTGATAAAATTTGATAAGAAAATAGGTCGATAATTTGCGTATGTAACATGATGTGTTTTCTTTGGGATCAATGTGATGAGGGAGGAGGACATGACCTGGGGCGGCGGAACTCCAATGAAGAATTCTTGAATAGCACATAAAACATCAGTTTTTATAATTTCCCAATATGTTTTGAAAAAGTGTCCATTGTAACCATCTGGGCCTGCTGCACTATTTTGATTTAGGTTCCATACTAACGCTTTAACTTCTGCTATATCTGGTATTGCTAGTAGCAAATCATTATCTGCATATGTAACTAGCGAAGGTACTGGTTGCAGAAATTGTTCCACATCGTCCACTGCTTCATGTGTGAATAAATTTTGGAAGAATTTAGAGATTCTTCATCCTCTAGACGTGCTCCTCCAGAATCAAGCAGTTGTCGTATACGTTGTTGTCGAAATCTGTCCTTGATTAATACCTGAAAGTAAGAGGTGTTTGCTTCTCCTTCTTCCATCCAACGAACGCGAGCTTTCTGTGCCCAAAAAGAAACTTGTGCTTTATTGGCATGCTGAAGTTGAGCTTGCACTAAAGAGTAAGCCTCACGGTTTGCTTGAGTTGGTTGCTGATCAAATGCTGCCTCCTTCCTAGCACAGTTCTTATCAGCTTCTTCTACATTGCTAAAGATATTTCTAAAGGCACTTTTATTCTATTTTCTGAGATCAAGTTTTAGTAGCCTCATCTTATGATACAATCCACGCATCCCGCCTATCATTGGGTATGTCTGCCAACAAAAGATTACATAAGAGAGAAAGTCTTCATGTTGCGACCATGCATTCAATATCTGAATGGCACTACCGTGCACAATTGCAGTTGTTTACAAGTCAACAATAAAGGGGAGTGATCCGATGTCGCTCTGGATAAATGTTGGACCACTATATCTGAAAATAATGTTGTATAGGATATACTGCACATCATTCTATCCAAACGACGCATAACTCGACCATGGCCTTGACCCCTTGCCGATGTGTACGGAGAGCCTTTAAATGGAATCTTTTGTAGCTGGCAGTCATGTATACATGCATTAAAATCCTCTAATGAGCATAGCGTTGGTGTTGTTCTTCTGGAATTTTCATCCAAAGTTAAGAATGTGTTAAAATCTCCTCCAACTATCCATGGGTCTATTAGTCGATGAAATGTATGTAATAAGGAATCCCATAACTGCCTTCTTTCTGCTATTGTGTGTTTACCATAAACAACGGACCAGTTAAAGGTATGTTGCAGTCTTCGTAGAGTAAAACGTAATAACGAAGTTTGACTGACATGTTCTATCATACGAAATTGAAAACTGGAATACTTCCAAAAAATCCAGACATTACCTCCACAAGTAGATAACCCTTCGTCATATCCCAATTTCAAACGATAATAATCAAGACATGTCTCCTGGTACTTTGGTTCAATTATTGTCAACAATTCGACGCAATGTTTTCGTAACAACAATATTAACCTATCAAGCGAGGTACGAAGACCTCCAACATTCTAAATTAGGGCATTCATTGTGTATCCGTGGTAACAATCCCTTCACGCGTTGTACTTCTTGTTATCACTGTGGATGGAGGTCGAGGGGGCAATTCCTTCTTTGATCGTCTTCTTCTTCTTGGCGCAACTGGTATGAAGCCATCAGAATCAGGTATAGTTGGATTGTTAATAGCCTGTTAAAGCACTTCGTCATCAATTGACAATGTGCGAGTTTGAAGCTTCTTCCCAATTCTCTGATGCTGCGTTCATCTCACTCCTAAACATAGCACGTGCATCGGCATCAAATTTCAATTGAGTTTTGTTTCCAACATCAGAATCTCAGCATTAGCATTCATCAGGATCATCTAGTTGATTTTCTAATAGAATAATTTGTTCTGCATCATTCTGTAAACGATTTATGTCTTGTTGCTCTGGAATATGCATTTCTTAATGTTGATCGGCTGGTTCATGGTCTGTTGGATCAACTGTACCTTGATCATTTTCTGCATGAAAAGTTTCATCTTCATGCAGAATAGTAGGACGCTTGAGCAACGTAATGTGATCAGATGAGTGATCTTGCACTGGAGGATTCTTCTTAGGAGTCCATCTTGTTTTAGGTTTGCTAGGCTTCGAAACAGGTGGCGGCGGCTGCTGTTCTTCACAGTTGCCCGTAGAATGACCTAATCGACGACAATCATTACAAAAGTCTGGGAGATCTTCATATACGATTTGCTGTTGTATAATCTTTTGCTTGCCTTGTAAACATATTTTCTTTGGGAGATCCACATATACATTTAATTCAATGCAAATTCTAGCAACTGAAGGTCGAAGGGAATCTGCTATTGCAACATCAAGCTTCACTGGATGACCTATTATACGGGCTATTTCAAAAAGTGCCACCTTTTGTTGATAATGTAGAGGCAAACCTGGGAATGCAACACAGATCGGTACTATTGGCGCATCTTTAGAGGGATCAAAATCCACAGTCCACTTTGTGATACGCATGTTGCAACCGGCGATTGTCCATGATCGACGTGAAAAGCAACGCAGGTAATCTGGCTCATGGACAAAATTTAAAAGAACATGAGACTGATCCAGAAGCGTAATCTTGACATCAGATCGAAAACCAATTCTTTCAAACACATTGCGAATTATCTTTAATGGAGGCGCCCAGAAGGATCCAACTAGCGTTAATCAGTGTGGTGCTGCCAGAGCATCTATCCCTTCGTCTGAAAAGGATATCATTGGGAGACCTTTGTGTTTGATAACTGTCTTGGACGAGATCGGAGTGGGTGGCGGTTGATGCGAAGCGACGACGGTAGTAAAAGTTTTGCCGCCGCCGCCAGGGTCGTCGACGCGAGAGGAAGAAGCCATCAAGATTAGTTGGAAATATATATATATATATATATATATTTTATATATAATGGAGATTTTATTAATAATAAGCCTCACTTATGGTGGAGGAAAACCATATTACAATCATCAGAGTATACGAATAAATGAAATAATGAACTAATAATAACATATCTCCAGTCGTATATGATATGCCGCATTAAAACCTTGCCAGGTAAAACCACCCTTGTGGATAAAACCCTGGCGAAGGAAAAAACGTACATATTTATACGGCTGTCATTGATATGAGTTGAATCTAAATTTGAGTATAAATGTGTGGTTGCTGTAGACGATGGAATGGGCAGAGTTCGCCAGGAGAAGCATTGGAGGTCGTTGATGGAGCTTGTCTGGTTCAGGAGATGCCATACCTCAGAAGAAACCCAGGGAGAAGTTATACCAATGTTAGAGAGAATCCAAAGAAAAGAAAATAGAGATGTCAAGCACATACCGTTGTCGCCTTGGCAAAGTGTGTGCTAAGGCGACGATATTATGTAAAGACTCTGTGGAGTATTTGCCGCTGAGTACTTCAGTGCAGGATAGATAATTGGCGCCACCAATATATATAACCTCAGCCATGCAATGGTTAGCATAAAGAGCCAGTTATGAAGCAGCAGGAAACAGTATAAAATGCAGGCCAAACGATAATGATACATACCGAGCCTGCCTGCATCCCGTAGGATACAGGAAGGTAGATTGTTGAAACGCCAATCCATGTGGAAGACTGTAATGTGTCAAACTACACGCAATTGAACGGAAGAAAGATCCAATGAAATAGCAGCGCGCACCATCGAGGGAAGAGTATGCAAGGAATAATAATGTGTGATAGGGTGCATCATTGCATGTTGAGACAAGTAATGAGCTGCCATATTAGCCTCCCGATAGATGTGATGATAATCAAGCCGGTGAAGATGTATGAGTGTGTGAAGTAGCCGGAGATAATAGTTGCCATGAACCATGTGCGGGCGGGTCAACCGAGAGATCATTTGAGCACAATCTGATTCTAATGTGATGTTACGATGTAAGGGAAGGAAATATAGAAGACCAAATAGTGCTGCCTGAATCTCCGCGTTCAGTGGCGTAGCTGGGGGCAGCTTAAATGAAATTGCTCCCACACACGATCCCATGTGATCGCGTAATATAGCTCCTCCTGCTGCATACTGTCTGCCAACTGCCGCATCTGTATTCAATTTCAATCGACCCGGCGACGGGTATAACTAGCGAATCAAAGTGGGTCGTGGAGGAGTCAGCGATGGAAGCCAAGAGAAGTATTGTCATGGATCACCAGCGAGTTTTGTGCCTGCTATTTTTTTGCACCAAATTGTAATGTCATAGCGAATGGAAGCCTGAAGGGATGTCAATGTAGTGTTCGTTTGCTCTCCGTAAACTAAAGATGTATAGCCATGCCATATACTGTATAGTATAATCGCTGGAATGATAATTTTGAAAACCCCAAGGAGAGACGAAAAGGACGAACGATACCACCAGGCAAGTATATATTGGCGCAATCGCAAGGACGATGGCATAGGACAATGTATTTCTCTAGCATAATAAAGCCATATTGGGCGACATATGCGCAATACATGAAAATATGATCCGCAGTAGCTGACTCTCTCTTACAGAATGGACATTGTGTTGGGCGAGAAGTAATGTACCTACCAATATAATCCTCCAATGGGATCGCAGAATGGAAAAGTCGCCATAAGAAGATCTGAATAATCGGGGAATGCTGTTTATACCAAATGAACCTTGCCGAGAGGATGCGTGGATGAGATGTGCGGCAAGCATCATAAGCACTGCGCAATGTAAATTCTCCTGTTGATGTATGTAACCACGTAAGATGCATTCCTAGGCCAGCAGATTGTGAAAGACAGAAAGGATGTATACAGCAAATAATTTTCCAGATTGGAGAATCTGGTAAACGAGGCAAGTAATCTCCGCGATGACCATATTTAGCGTGCATATATGTGCTCCAAAGTGTAGAATGCTGCTGATATGACCACCAAATACGACAATGATAAGCTTGTTGCAACGTGTTAAGGTCTCGAATCCCCAAACCGCCTTCCTCCTGAGGTGCACAGATTGCGCTCCAAGAGACCCAGTGATATTTACGACCCCAATAAAATGATGCCATTTTCCGATTTATGATCTTAATAACTGATTTAGGCAGGCCACCAGACGCAAGAATGTGTAATGGTAATGCTGCTATAACTGAACGCAATAAAACTAAACGACCAGCAGAGGAAAGTAATTGAGTGTGCCATCCATGAATTCTGTCATCAATATGCTGCAATAAAGGAGCACAATATCTAGCGCGGGAAATTCCTTTATGTAAGTAGGAGCCAAGGTATCTGAAAGGTAAAGAAGTACATTTCATGTTGATGATGTCCTATGAATTCCGTCGCTGCCGGGGAGATATACTAGTAGATGGAATCATACTGCTTTTTTGAAAATTGATCTTTTGCCCAGAAGCAGTTTCATATTGAGTGAGGAAGGCACGAAACTGTCGAAGATTGCGCTGTGTACCACGTAAAAATATCAACAAGTCATCTGCATATGCCAAATGTGTTATAGTAAATGGAATTCTCCCTAAGTGAAAAGGTTGCAAATGCCCTGCTGCCTTTCATGCCTTTAAGCCTCTGCTGAATCCCTCCGATGATAAAATAAACAGTAATGGAGATAGAGGATCCCCCTGTTTTACACCTCTATATGGCCGAAATATGGAGGAAGGTTGTCCGTTAATTAGTATTGATAATGTGGTAGCCTGCAAGTGGTTGAGTATAATGCGAATGAAAAAGTCAGAGAAACCAAATGAGCACAATAATTTCTCCAAGTATTCCCAGCTGACTCTATCAAATGCTTTCATCATATCTAGCTTTAAACATACCTGTGAACCACCCTTTTCCATCATATGTATCATTTCCTGAGCCAATAGAACCTGTGAAGAAATGTCGGAGCCTGGAATAAAACCGGTTTGCTCCGGAGATATTAAGCGTGGAAGCAAAGTACTCAAGCGACTAGCAACAATTCGTGTGCACACTTTACTCAGAAAATTAGTTAAACATATTGGGCGAAAGTCACTGAATGTAGCAGGCGATTGTTTCTTAGGAATCAATGTAATAAGCGCAGAAGCCATTATCGTAGGCTGTGGAACACCAAGGAAAAATTATTGAACTGCTTTTACCACGTCAGTATGAATGATAGATCAACAAGATCGATAAAACTGACCATTAAAACCATCGGGTCCGGCCGCACTAGTAGGATCTAAATGCCAAACTGCATCTTTAATTTCAGGCTCCATGGGTATTTGCGTGAGTAGCATGTTATCCTCTGAAGAAATCACCCGTGGAATATGGCAGAGAATGTCAGCGTAATTATGCGTATGTTCACTGGCAAATAAGGCTGTGTAAAATGATACTGCTTCATTCATAATCTCACTAGGTGTGGAGCATAAGTCGCCGTTTGGGGTGTGTATTTGTTGAATTTGTAACTGCAACCGTTTTCCTTTGACAATAGAATGGAAAAATCAGGTATTAGCGTCACCCTCCTTTAACCATCGGACACGAGATTTTTGTTTCCAAAATTGCAATTCATAGGAGGATACTTGAAGATAATCAGCTTTTGCTTTATGATATATGATCCTGTTTGCTTCAGTTGGGGACGCATCCCAAGCAGCCTCTGCATGTGTAAGTACCGATTCAGCCTGCTGGACGTTTGAAAATATGTTACCAAAGATCTCTTTGTTCCAACGCTGGATGTCTTTCTTTAAACTGAATAATTTTGAATAGAAACCATACATGCCCCCCGTAGTAGGGTAAGCCGCCTAAGCATTCTTTACATATGTATGAAAGTCCGGATGTAGTAACCATGCGTCCAGAAATCGAAAGGAACGACGAACCGTGGACTGATTTATACGGCAGAGAAATAATAGGGGCGTATGATCAGATGTAATACGCGGAAGATGAGTGAGCTGCAATTCATCAAATTTATCCTGCAAAGCAGAGTTAATAAATAACCAGTCTAAACGCCGACGTACTATGCCCAGTCCTCTACCATCTGTCCAGGTAAACTTAGGTCCATGAAATTGCGGAGACATCAAAGAGCACAACTCAATACAGTCATTAAAATCCTGTAAAGCTGAAAGAGATGGCTGTGATCGGCCTTCATGATCAGATAAAGACCGAAATGTATTGAAATCTCCCCCAACAATCCAAGGCAATGTAGATACTTCTGAGAATGTACATAAAGAATGCCATAATGTGCGGCGTAGCAAGAGCGTATGTTTGCCATAAACAACAGACAACACAAAAGAATACTGCATTGGTCGAAAAAGTAGAGTAAAGTGTAGCACTTGATCATCATCCTGCGCCGAAATCAACTGGAAAACTGAGTCACGCCAGAAAAACAAAATGCGTTCAGATCTTGATGCAAAAGAATCTGAAAAACCCAAATCTAAAGCATAACGATTAATATTCATAGACGAGTGTTTTGGCTCTATTAAAGTAAGTATACTTAAACAATGATCACGAATTAGCCGATGCAGTCTAGAGAGTGAGGCACGCATGCCCCTTATATTCCATATCATAATATTCATTGAGAACGAGTGGTGTCACTTCCCTGAATCGCGTGAGACGCACTGCGTGTAAGCATAGTAGATGGCGGCAACGGTGGAAGATCCTTTCTAGACCAACGCTTACGCCGTGGGACCACAGGAATAAATTCTGCTGAGTCTGTTGTTTCCTGCAATCGCAAAATAAGAATATCTGTGTCCGATGTTGGAGGTAGGAGCTGCATACGACGGACAACCTCATCCGGGACTGTCAGAATATCTGTGGGTGATTCGCCGGCGGGAAGATCATTGTCCGAAGAATGTCCTATATCACAATGATCTGAAATATCCTGCATATTATTGATGACAGGCGCATCAGGTAGGTCTTCCTGTATATCAGATGGGTCGGCCGCTGAATCAATGTGAGGTTGTGAAACTTGAGCAGTTATTGGTTGATCCACAGGAAAAGTGGCAGGTGCTGCTGGCTGCTTATTTTTTACAGGGGTCCAACGTTGCAATGGGCGGCGTGGTGGTGGGGGAGGTGGAGGAGGAGGCACCGTGTATGACTTTTGTGGCGGACATGAAGTGTCGACATGGCCTAAACGTGTGCATGATGCACAAAATAATGGCAAGTCCTCATATTCAACAGATTGCAATATAAAACAATTCTTTGCCTGTAGATATATGTTTTGGGCAATTCTTGAGAAACATCAACTTCTACACAAACCCTAGCAACGGAGGGTCGTAATCCATCTGACGTGGCGACATCTAGTTTAAGGGGGGATCTAATCGGCCGAACTATCTCAAACAATGCCTCTTTGCGATGAAGATGACTAGGTAAACCTGGCAACGCTATCCAGACAGGAACAATAGGTACATCAGTGGTTGGCTCAAATTCCACTGTCCATTTGGTAATACGCATGTGGCATCCTGAGATATGCCATGAGCGACGATAAAAGCAGCGCAAATAATCAGCCTCATTTTGAAACTTTAGCAGTATATGAGTTTGATCAATGAGAGTAATCTTGAGGTCGTGATGAAATCCGATTTTCTCAAAAACTTCTCGTATGACCTTCAACGGAGGTCTCCCATACCAGAATGTACCCACTAAAGCATATTTGAAAGGTGCAGCAAGGGCATCAAATTCTGAATCCAAGAAGGAGATTAAGGGGATACCTTTGTATCGTAATACTGTCTTTGGTGAAATGTTTATCTTTTCCGCGGAAGTGGCGCCGGCGACAACAGCCGCAAAGGAAGGCGGTGGGTTATCCATAAGCGTGAGCGATTGGAACAGCAAAGGGGTGCAAATATTGCGATCGAATGAATGCAGTGATGTAAAAGCGATGACTGCGAGGGATGGAAAGGACGATCAAATCAACCGTGTAACCACGCAAGTGCTGTGGCGGCTAGAGCCGCCGGAGATTAGTTGGAAAATATATATATATATATATATATATATATATATATATATATATATATATATTGTTGGACCGTGCACCTGCAATAAACACCACTAGAGGGGGGTGAATAGTGGTTAGCGGAAATTACACTACAACCCTTTGTTAAAATCCCCTTTGAAAACAGAATCTGAAACCACCTCAGATTCAGAACCCGTTTTTTAGAAATTCAAAAATAATTGTACACAACTTCAAAAATTATGAAACTTTCCAGAATTTTAACTTCAATGAGTTAACAAGACTCTCTTCAAAAATCAGACAAAAATAAGATCGTTTGACCCTTCAAACAAATAAAAAGATTCAGATGGTCAATCTGGACAGAATTGGACAGAATGTTGCTGATTTTTGAAAAACGTGTTTCTCTTTGAATACTCAACAAAAAAGGTTTATCTTTATATCAAAACACTCCTTAGGATGTGTCGATGAAGTTTCCAAAAGGCTCTAACCTTAAACGATTCTTGAAAAATACAGAATTTAAGTTTTCTCAAAACTAGTCAGATTGCAGCCAGATTGGAGCAGTTATCTTGCAAAGACTGAAAGACTAACTTTTCCTTGCTCAAATCAAGTGATTCTTGTTGCAAATGAAAGCTAACAGTCTGAAGTATACCTCCACCAAAAAACACAAATTTGGAAAATGTTTAGCTATTTTTTCAAATTGTGAGAAGTTGTGTGAAAACTGCAGTCAAAAATGGGCAGAAAGCAGAAATAAAGAAACAAGAGAAGAACACCAAGGATTTATCCTGGTTCGGTCAATGTGACCTACTCCAGTCCCAAGGAACAGCTTTTCTTGGATTTCACTATCAAATGAACACCTTACAACAAGATCCAAGCTTGATCTTTGGGTTATACACCAACCCTATTCAAGACTTGGATAATCACCTCTATGCAACTCTTGGTTACAACACCTCTACCACCTATTGATGTAGCCTTATAAATTTGGCTAATCAATCATACAAATCCAACCCAAGAAGGTGTGTATAGTGTAGCTGGACAACAAAAAAAGTTGGAACACCTTAGCTACAAAAAGTATGAACGAAAATATGAGAAGAGAATAGCAAGACAACAATCTTCAATTTTGCTTTCAAGTGTGTGTCTTCTCTTCTTCACCTTGCCTCCTATTTATAGTGTGAATAGATGGCATATTCTCTGCAACTTTTAGACCATGTGATGGCTGAGAATTTTGAATTAAAGCACCTCCATAATCATCTCCAACAACCTTGTCTCCATTACATTCAAATTTGAAATTTCAAGTTGGCAACTTTTGCCAACTATCTTGTATTTTGAATTTTCCACTTGTCCAAAAGTCATAAAATGAGTACAACACCTTCTCCACCTGTTTATGGACGTTTTTGATGTTGTATTTATGTATACCAACTCAAATTTTGTGAATAAAAAATAATGAATAAGTGTTGACAAGATTATGTCAACACATAACACCAAAATTCCTACTTTCTTATCCTTTACATATTGTGATGAATCTTGCACCAAGGACACCTTGTAATCTCTAAAAAATGATGATTAATATCCTCTTATAACATATATAAGAAGGTCTTCAAGAAAAAATAGAATGTGACATCTCAAATCGTCACATATCGAGCTATAGTCAATAATATCATCGGTTGAGAGAATAAGAAATAAGATCACCATATAATCTTCAAAATAATAATAACACAGCTCCAGAATGAAGATAATAATATGTTCAAGAGATTCCTTGTGTGAAAATACCAAAAATACCCTTGGGGGTAAAATGACCAAAATACCCCTTGTGTGAGAAAACTCCAGAAATGCCCCCGATGGTCAGAGATAATCGCAATACCACCTTTGTTATGATAAATAAGATAATAATATGCACTTGACATATTTTCACCATATGATGTTCCTACAAAACTTAAAATACCAATTTTGCCCTTTTTGGTAAGTTGTAGAAACTTCCAAGGCATGTTAGTCACAAGACAATAATAATCACCAAAAACACATAATAATCACATAATGAGCATGTATAAATCATGTACAAATAAAAACAACCATTTTATGACATTTTAGAAAATTATTTCTAAAAACTCTAGACATCGATCGATCGAAGTGTCTCAGCTTCATAGATCGATGTCTCACATAAAGGTTCAGGTTTTGTCTCTGACCTACATCGATCGATCAAAGTGAGAGTTCGATGTACATCGATCGATCGTTGTGTCTCAGGTTTAGAGATCGATGTCTCACATAAAGGTCTTAAACTTTTCTGCCTTACGTAGATCGATCGATGTGAGAGATCTATGTACATAGATCGATCGATGTGAAACAACCTGAGAGATCGATGTCAACTTGTTCAACTTTTTCAAATTTTAATCACATATAACACCATGTGTGACATTTTTAAGTATTCATCACTTAAAATCATGACTTTGAAAATTATCCAAACATATTTCTCAACATTCTCCCCCTTTTGGATGATTTTCAAAATAACTTAACATGATTTTAATGTCACAACTTATAACCAAAAGTTTAACCAAAAGTTTAACCAAATGTTTTCAACTATGTTTTCAACTTTTAAATAGTATGCAGCTCTCCCTCAACTCATACTCTCCCCCTTAACCTATGCTCCAAAATTTATACCAATAAAAACTTAGCATATGATTCATCATGACTTACCAACTAAAACATGACTTACCAACTAAAATCATGTCCTTATTCTATCTCCCCCTTTATTTTGCAAATCATGCAAAAGATAGAACTATATAATGGTATCATAAGTCATCATTCCTAATTTGGCTCGTAAGTTTTCAAAAGTGGCTTGATTAAGGGGTTTGGTGAAGATGTCAACGATTTGGTGATCAGTTCTTATATGGTTTATCACTATGTCCTCATTTTCAACATGATCGCGAAGAAAGTGGTATCGCACCTCAATGTGTTTGGCCTTAGAATGAAGCACCGGATTCCGGGAAAGATTGATTGCACTTGTGCTATCGCAGAAAATTGGAATCTTATTCATTTTAATGCCAAAATCACTAAGTTGCTGTTTAAGCCAAAGTATTTGGGTAGTACATAAACTCAAAGCGATATACTTGGCTTCAGTGGTAGAAAGAGCTACACTAGCTTTCTTTTTGGAAAACGAAGAGATCAAATTGGTTCCTATGAATTGACATGTACCGCTAGTGGATTTTCTATCTAACTTGCAACCACCATAATCAGCATCACTATATGCGTGTAATTCTAACTTAGCGTTTCTATCATACCACAGTCCTAAGTGAGGTGTATGCTTAAGATATCTAAAGATCTTTTTCACTGCATTGTAATGTGATACCTTAGGACAAGATTGAAACCTAGCATACATACACACACTAAACGTAATATCAGGTCTTGATGCAGTTAAGTATAACAATGAGCCAATCATAGACCTATAAAGTGTGTCATCAAAAGGTTTACCATTTTCATCCTTATCAAGTTTGGTACTAACACTCATAGGGGTAGTTGTAGGTTTCAACTCTTCAAAGCCAAACTTCTTAATCATATCATTGACATACTTAAGTTGGCTAATGTGAATTCCTTGAGGGGTTTGCTTCATTTGAAGTCCTAAGAAATAATTTAACTCTCCTACCATTGACATTTCAAACTCTGACTTCATACACTCTTCGAAATCTTTTACTAAAGTAGGGTTGGTTGAACCAAAGATTATATCATCTACGTATATTTGAACTATTAACAAATCATTACCTTTTCTTCTTATGAATAATGTGTTGTCGATGGTCCCCCTTTGATAATTATTTGCAATAAGAAAGTTTGCAAATCTATCATACCAAGCTCTTGGAGCTTGTTTTAAACCATATAGAGCTTTCTTAAGCTTATAAACATGGTTAGGATTCTTTGGATCTTCAAATCCAAGGGGTTGTTTGACAAACACCTCTTCTTGGATGTATCCATTCAAGAACGCACTCTTGACATCCATTTGGAAGAGCTTAATTTTGCTTAGACTTGCAATCGCAAGTAACGATCTAATTGCTTATAGTCGCGCAACAGATGCAAAGGTTTCTTCATAATCTATTCCTTCTTGTTGATTATAACCTTGTGCGACTAGTCTATCCTTATTCCTTGTAATATTTCCTTGTTCATCCATTTTATTCCTAAAGACACATTTAGTTCCTATGATAGACTTGTCTTCAGGTTTAGGTACTAAGTCCCACACATTGTTCCTTGTGAATGATTTAATTCCTCATGCATAGCATCTATCCATGATATGTTACCTAAGGCTTCCTTTACATTCTTAGGTTCTAATTGTGAGATTAAGCTATGTCTTTCAAGTTGACTTATATTTCTACGTGTTCTAACCCCAACACTTGGATCCCCAATGATTAGTTCTCTAGGGTGCCACCAATTCCTAGATTGACTAGGTTCACCCTCATCTTGTTCAAATGTTTCATTAGTGTGAACGTTATCATATGTAATTAGATCATTAGTTGTATCTTCTAATTGCAGAGTCTCTTGATTTATTTCATCTAAGGGTTCATGTTTGTCTTGTTCAGGGGGAGTTGGTTCTAGATGATCAAGTATAAGCTCAAGTAATACATCATCATCAAACATATTTTCAACATTTGTTTCTTGTTTATGTTGATGTTTATCACTAACTTCAAAGCATGCATTTTCATTGAATTTCACATGTATGGATTCAATTATTTTTCTAGATGCAGGATTATAACACCTATATGCTCTTGAGTCAGTTGAATACCCAACAAATATGCATGCAATAGACTTTTGTTCAAATTTATCTAGATTATCCTTAGTGTTCAGCACAGAACATTTACATCCAAATACTTAAAGATAATCTATCTTAGGTTGTCTATTGTTTAGCAATTCATAAGGCGTTTTATTTAATTTCTTTCTAATAGTGAGCCTATTTATAATATAGCATGCACAATTAACAGCTTCAGCCCATAAATATTTAGGTAATTTATTTTCACACAGCATTGTCCTAGCAACTTCTTGAATCGTTCTATTTTTACGTTCAACAACTCCATTGAGTTGGGTGTTCTATGTGGTGAGAATTCATGTTTGATTCCATATAGTTCGCAAAATTTGATTACGTCTTTGTTTTTAAATTCTCCACCTCTATCGCTTCTAATTCTTTTAACATTTTCTGCATAAATGTTTTCAAGTTGCTTAATAAGGGTTTCGATTGCTAATGGAGCATCGTCTTTGTGTGTTAAGAACAACGGCCATATGTAGCGTGAGTAATCATCTACTATGACACACACATAGTACTATCCACATAGACTTCTTGTCCTACTTGGACCAAATAAGTCTAAGTTAAGCAATTCTAGTACTCACTTCATGTTTCGGTTTTAAGGTTTCTTTAATGTGTTTTCCCTTAATACATGTTTCACACATTTGAAAATTATCTAAGTCTAACTTAGGCATTCCTCTAATTAAATTCTTCTTAGACAATTTCTTAATAGTTGAAATTCCTATATGGCCTAATCTTCTATGCCATAAATTTACATCTAAGTCATGTGATATTAGACACTTAACCTTAGCATCTAATATGTTATCTAAGGTAATAGTATAAATATTTCCATATCTATTTCCTTTTAAAACCGTTTCTCCTTTTTCATTTATTATATCACAAGAATTGGGAAGAAAGGAGACATTATAACCACAATCTATAAGTTGAGAAATGCTAAGTAAATTATAAGATAGATTGCTTACTAATAACACATTTCGTATTTGAAATGTGTTAGGGTCCCTAATTGTTCCTTTTCCAACAACTTGTCCTTTGTTGTTGTCACCAAATCTTACTTTTCCTCCATTCTTGATATGTTCCAATTCGATGAATAGTTTGGGGTTCCCCGTCATATGCCTCGAACATCCACTATCTAAAAACCATTTGGTTTTTAGATTCTTTGACTTTGCCTCCTTCTTGCATTCCTTGCGTTTATCCTACAATGGAGACAAAGTTTTAGGTACCCTTTATTTGGGTCCTTGAATGTTAGGGGCACTATTCTTGTTTAGATATCCCTTAGGTATCCAAACTTGAATATACCTTCTAGGCACATTTTTAGCATTTTTATAATTTAGAAAAAAAGAAGAATTAGCATATACATGATTATTCCACATAAGTGAAGATACATTGTTATACATGTTGTTCCATGGTTGATAATTATTATAGGATGGTCGAATTGTATAAGGCATATGACTTTGTTTCTTATATGGCGCTATATAAGTGTGTTCATATGTATTTCTAAAAGATTTATATGAGTGTTGTCTATACTTAGGTTCATAATAAGTTGTATGCATTTTATTCGGTCTAATTGCATTTGTATACAAGTAGGCATAATTTTTAGGTTGTCTAGATGCAAAGTTAGGCTTAGATGTATGTTTATGCGTGTGTATATTGGTGGGTGTGTGTTGTATTTTTGCCTTGATATAAGTAGACGAAGGTGTAGAAGCAGGCAAAGTTGATTTTGTTGTATTATATGGCAACTTTGTACTAGATGAAACAAACTTAGTCTTTTTATTTACTTTTTCATTTTCTTCTTTATAGCCTAAGCCGGTTTTATCATTACCATACTTTTGTGATGAGATAAGTGTATCTAACATATTTTCACCCGATTTAAATTGTTTTAACATTTTTTCTAAGTTAAGTTTAGACGACTTAAGTTGTGTTATTTCATGTTCACAACTTTCTATCTTAGATTTTAACATCTTATTTTCCATTTTTATCTTATGTTCATCTTTCCTATATGATTCAATTTTATTCTCTAAATAATCAAGAGTATTAGTAGACTCTTGTTTAAGAGATTCTAGTTGATCGGAAAATTCCAAATTGGACGTCTTCAACTTGTCATTTTCTTCAACTAGTTTCTTCTTTTCTTTAGAGAGCCTCTTACATTGAGCATGCATTCTTAGGAATTCTTCATACATTTCATCAAATGTCATGTGACTATCTGAATCACTATCAGAAGAAGAACATACCTCGTTAGATACAAAGCAGACTTGAGCTTCCTCAGTTTCGGATTCTGAGTCGGATGAGTCGCTCCATGTGCTCACCTTCATTGCTTGTTTCCCTTTTCTTGCCTTAGACTCCTTTGTCTTTGTCGTTTGAGCCTCCTTGTCCTTGGCTTGTTTATTATTGTTGTTGTTATTATTATTTTTCTTCGTGGGACAGTCGTATGAAATATGTCCTTTTTGACCGCATTCATAACACTTTAATTCTTTATTATACCATTTGTTTGTGTTATTCTTCCTAGGTGGAGAAGAAGAAGAAGAAGAATTACGTTGTCTATTCCTATTTGGACGTTTGAAAAATTTTCTTAGTTTTCTAGCTATCAATATCAAGTCATCGTCTAATTCAGTATCACTATTACTATCATCGCTACTAGCATGTGTTTCGGCTGTTTTGAAAGCTATTGACTTACCGGATGACTTAGATGATTCAGACTTTCGTTGGTTTAATTTAACCTCGTAAACTTTAAGAGACCCGATCAATTCATCCATCTTAGTGATTGACTTTGTCTCCTCGATTGCAGTCACCTTTGGATCCCATTCAGCAGGGAGGCTTCGTAACACCTTTTGAACCTTTTCACTGTTCGAAAATGACTTCCCTAAAGCTTCAAGGGCATTGAAAATATTAGTAATTCTCAAATCCATAGATGTTATGGATTCGTTTGGAAACATTTTGAAAGTCTCTAATTCAGTCATAAGCATGTTTATATTTGACTCTTTAACACCACTAGTACCTTCATGCTTTAATACAAGTGATTTCTACATGTCGTGTGCGCTTGTGCAATTTGACACATATCCTGCTTCAGAAGTTGTAAGTCCATTTAAAAGTAATTGCATAGCTTTAGCATTCATGGACATTTTCTTTTTATCATCCGATGACCATTCACTATTATATTTTTCAACCTCTTGAGTTACTCCACTAACTTGTATAACTTTCGTTGGAATGTACGGCTCATCTTCAACTATAGACCATAAATCAATGTCTATAGCCATTAAGAATAGCCTCATTCTTAGTTTCCAATGAACAAAATTATTGCCATCAAAAAGAGGAGGGCGTTGTGTAGACATACCTTTCAACTCACCTTTGTGAGAAACAATAACCATAGTATGTACCTTGGATTTGAGACAAGCAGTATATAATGAATTGTTGTTTCTTGGCCTTGTATTGTTCGTATGGTGTTGAATCTTGCTTCTTTTGAGTGGTGTTGGTCTGGCTCTGATACCAAATGTTGGACTGTGCATCTGCAATAAACACCACTAGAGGGGGGTGAATAGTGGTTAGCGGAAATTACACTACAACCCTTTGTTAAAATCCCCTTTGAAAATAGAATCTGAAACCACCTCAGATTCAGAACCCGTTTTTTAAAAATTCACAAATAATTGTACACAACTCTAAAAATTATGAAACTTTTCAGAATTTAACTTCAATGAGTTAAAAAGACTCTGTTCAAAAATCAGACAAAAATAAGATCGTTTGGCCCTTCAAACAAATAAAAAGATTCAGATGGTGAATCTGGACAGAATTGGACAGAATGTTGCTGATTTTTGCAAAACGTGTTTCTCTTTGAATACTCAACCAAAAAGGTTTATCTTTATATCAAAACACTCCTTAGGATGTTTAGATGAAGTTTCCAAAAGGCTCTGACCTTAAACAATTCTTGAAAAATACGGAATTTAATTTTTCTCAAAACTAGTCAGATTGCAGTCAGATTGGAGCAGTTATCTTGCAAAGACTGAAAGACTAACTTTCCCTTGCTCAAATCAAGTGATTCTTGTTGCAAATGAAAGCTAACAGTCTGAAGTATACCTCCACCAAAAAACACGAATTTTGAAAATGTTTAGCTATTTTTTCAAATTGTGAGAAGTTGTGTGAAAACTGCAGTCAAAAACGGGCAGAAAGCGGAAATAAAGAAACAAGAGAAGAACACCGAGGATTTATCCTGGTTCGGTCAATGTGACCTACTCCAGTCTCAAGGTGTAGCGCCTTGGCCCGAAACTGTCATCGGAACCAGTGCACCAGTCGTAGTCTACTATGAGAACTACGAAGCGTCAAAGCAGATCAAGCGTACATCATCCATGACATAAGATAAATAAGCGGAAACGTTGTTAAATTTAAAACTTCATCACCAATAATGTAATTAGAAAGTACAGCGGAATTGAAAGGTGTTTGTTCATCTAGCTAACATAAGTTCCAGAACAACAGAATAACATTGAGTTTCCAAACTTAAAGAGAGTAGTCAAGCGTCTATCTATTTCCACGACCGTCATCCCATTGAGCCCACTCGCCATCGTCTTCGATAAATATCATCTCATATTCCGGCTCACCTGAAAAGGAATACAGTATTTGTTCTTAGCGAAAATATCGCCAGCAAGTAACCCGTCTATACACCCTACAGAATCACACACGACGAGTCACCAGTGTATAGACCATTGCCCAAAATAAGGTGCTCGGGTTAGCAAGTAGTATCTTTGTAGGAATGCCTCAAACAGATAATACACATAAACGATACTCAGATAAGAGAATAAACATGTACTAAAACAACATATCATCATAAGCAAGTCATAAGCTAGTCACATCTCTTGCATATCAAATCTTATGCTTCGTGTAACATGATGCATGTATTTCTTTAAAATCACACACAACACCCATGTATATGTCTTCTTTCATAAACATGTCATGCGTGTCATTTCACAATACATTTCATAACTCTTCTTAACATATTCTTCGCGTAGTAGAACTTTATACCCTGTGGGTGATCAGTCCACAGCAAACAGAACTTTATACCCCGTGCTGAAAGGTCCACGGCCCCATAACATATAACTTTATACCCCGTGCTGAAAGGTCCACGGCCCCGTTACATACATCATATATCCGTGTTGATAGGCCCACGGTCCCATAAAATACTTTATTCTCCGTGCTGATAGGTCCACGGCCCCATAACATATTTTATACCCTGCTGTTGATTCACATGTCACGCTTTTATACCCTGCTTACGCAGGCGTGACTTTTATACCCTGCGATCAACCAGCAGCCATTTTGTCTTTCGAAAACTTTAAAATTCTCTTGTAAACACACGTTCTTTCGCAAAGCAATTCTCAAATCAAATGCAAGTGCCCATGACATGATGCAGGATGCACATGTAACTTCGTATCAAACATGTAACACACACATACATACATCTTACATATCAAATATACGGTCTTACACCTCAAACACTCCATGTTCGTATCTTTCCAAGTCCGTTCGTCTCACTAATTCACTTGGGATTCCATCTTATTCTTACTTGATCAAACTTACCATCTACACCTCAAATACCCTTGCATTTTATGTTCATAAAAAGTATATAGAGTTACTACACATACATAGGGCGCCTAAAGGGTCAAAAAGACTTCCAGTACACTTCGAACGCTACATGGAGCGCCTAATGTGGACATGGAGCGCCTATACTAGGCGTTCGAAGTGTTCGGGGATGTGCCGTATACATCGAACGCCTACATGAAGCGCCTAATGTGACATAGAGCGCCTAATGTAGGTGTTCGAAGTGTACGGGGATGCTCTGGGACACATTGAACGCCTACATTAGGCACCTAATGTGACTTGAAGCGCCTAATGTAGGTGTTCAAAGTGTTCTGACAGTTCTAAACTGCAGTTTTTCTGCAGTAACTTCCACCCAACACCTTTCTTCTTCAACCCCTTTCATGTTCAACACCTCAAGATCAATCTTAGCACCTTGATTCATCATGCTTAACACACCACTAACATGAATTGATTCCTAGACATGACTAATAGTATCTACTCTTAACCTTCTATCATTCACAACCTACAATAGATATCCTCAACCTTCCCAACACAACAAGACTATAACAAGGCTATCAATCATCCTTCAATTCTGTGCAACTCCTCTCAAACATCTAAGATGTAGACAACCAACACAAGAACATAACAAAACAATAAACACATCAAGAATACACTTTCATGGGCATGCTTGACAAACAACAAAGCATCACATAGCTATTCTCAGAAATTTGGCCCAA
This sequence comes from Eustoma russellianum, assembly GCA_036186865.1. Taxonomy (NCBI): domain Eukaryota; kingdom Viridiplantae; phylum Streptophyta; class Magnoliopsida; order Gentianales; family Gentianaceae; genus Eustoma; species Eustoma russellianum. The sequence goes on from AP025059.1 coordinate 25,411,969, forward strand.
AGAACATGACTTTACACAACTAACAACAACAATTACATATAGCAAAGCATTTAACATAAACAAATCAAAGCTACTAATGTGTGATCCAAGTTTTCTCTTCGTATGAACATAGGGTCTAAAATATCAAAATTTGCGTAAAGCGTATAGAAAGATTACTTGCCTTTGTTTCTAGTTAGCCTTACGAATTTACTGCAGAATCTTGATAAGGATTGAACCTAGATTGGCCTTTTTCCTTCCTTTTCCTTCTTCTCTTCTTCTTCTTCCTCTCTTTCTCTTTTCTCTCTTTTCCTACGGTTTTCTCCTCTCCTTTTTGGTGCTATAACCGTCCCCTTAGGCTGAGATGGGGAGTTATACTAAGTGTTGTGTAACTCCCCTATCCTTTAGTAGGGACCTTTTAGGTAATTTTCTTTAATTACCTTTAATTCTACTTTTAACCCCTTCTTCTTATTTTTCTATATTTTAAGTAACTAAGTATCACATTCTACATCATTAATTAAATTGCATTCAAGGTTGACCTAAACTATTGAAAGTCGTGCTTAAAAGTCATGGGGCATGACACAAGGAACACCTTTCCTTAGATTTCACTATCAAATGAACACCTTACAACAAGAGCCAAGCTTGATCCTTGGGTTATACACCAACCCTATTCAAGACTTGGATAATCACCTCTATGCAACTCTTGGTTACAACACCTCTACCACCTATTGATGTAGCCTTATAAATTTGGCTAATCAATCATACTAATCCAACCCAAGAAGGTGTGTATAGTGTAGCTAGACAACAAAAAAATTGGAACACCTTAGCTACACAAAGTATGAACGAAAATATGAGAAGAGAATAGCAAGACAACAATCTTCAATTTTGCTTTCAAGTGTGTGTCTTCTCTTCTTCACCTTGCCTCCTATTTATAGTGTGAATGGATGGCATATTCTCTCTAACTTTTAGACCATGTGATGGCTGAGAATTTTGAATTAAATCACCTCCATAATCATCTCCAACAACCTTGTCTCCATTACATTCAAATTTGAAATTTCAAGTTGCCAACTAGCTTGTTTTTGAATTTTCCACTTGTCCAAAAGTCATAAAATGAGTACACCACCTTCTCCACCTGTTTATGGACGTTTTTGATGTTGTATTTATGTATACCAACTCAAATTTTGTGAATAAAAAATAATGAATAAGTGTTGATAAGATTATGTCAACATATAACACCAAAATTCCTACTTTCTTATCCTTTACATATTGTGATGAATCTTGCAACAAGGACACCTTGTAATCTCTAAAAGATGATGATTAATATCCTCTTATAACATATATAAGAAGGTCTTTAAGAAAAAATAGAATGTGACATCTCAAATCGTCACATATCTAGCTATAGTTAATAATATCATCGGTTGAGAGAATAAGATATAAGATCACCATATAATCTTCAAAATAATAATAACACAGCTCCAGAATGAAGATAATAATATGCTCAAGAGATTCCTTGTGTAGCGCCCCGCACCCGGCCCCGTCCGGATACGGTGCACCCGCCATACTTCACTGAGAAGAGTACAAGGCGTCATGCATAACATGCGAACATCCATAACATAAGTCGTGGACTCCCATGCTATCATTCAACATGGTAGTAAAATTTAGGCAGAATTAAAACCTTTCAAATCAAACATGCATCACTAATTTACTGAGTTCCCAAAAGTAGTAGTACCATAAAATAACATAACCGACAATCCAGAGAGTTTAAACAGAGTCATAATACAAATCGTCTTGGCAGCACAAAAGTCCTTAAGCTTAGCTCCCTGCATACTCCTCGCCTATGGATAAGGTACTCTCGGCTCGTCCTCGATCCATTCTACCTTGGCATTCTCCGGCTCTGGGGAAAAATAAGGTGTGAGTGATAAAAATCATCCAGCAAGAATACAATAAACTACCATGAAATATGTAAAGAATTATAACATGAATGTATTACCCCAAAACCTCAAATAATCATAATTCATACCTGCTCTTGGATCCTGTACTTACTTGACGTTCGGCTTGGGCATGTTTTAGGGAATGCTATACCATACCTGATCTTGGATCCTAAACTTACTTGGCATTCGTCTTAAGCATGTTATTAGGAAATGCTATACCAACAATAACTTATTACCATTAATTGTAACATGCAACATGTACTCATGATCGTGAATTATGCAAGATGCAATGCATGATGTCATGTCATGTCAAAACATCATTTTGGTCCCATAAGTAACATGTCGTAAAAATAGAGTGTCAGATCAATTAACCCCGGATCTGAGCGGGTCCAGAACAGATATCAGACCAATTAACCCCGGGCCTGAACGGGTCCAGAACAGATATGAGATCAATTAACCACGGATCTGAGTGGGTCCAGAACAGATATCAGATCAATTAACCCCAGATCTAAACGGGTCCAGAACAGATATCAGATCAATTAACCCCGGATCTGAGCGGGTCCAGAACAGATATCAGATCAATTAACCCTAGATCTGAGCGGGTCCAGAACATATCATATCATCAGACCAATTAACCCCAGGTCTGGAGTCGGGTTAGTCGCATGCTTGGCCGGCAAAGGAATCATGAAGCTTTCTTTAAAAAACATGGGACCGTAAAAACTTTTCATGCATAACGAAAAGATAGTCGCTTGTAAAACTTGCTTGCATCATAAAATCCATGAAAATCAGTTTCATGATCATGCATGATACATGCCGTGATATGAAATGCAAGTCATGACATGAATAATCGTATGCATTCCTTATAACATATCAACATACATGAATTTGGAAGCTAAATATTTCCAAGACTTTTACTTCATATTCATAGGGCGGTTAAGCTAACCAATTAGGTCCATTCCCATAATTCTTTTGTCACAAATACGTTTGGTGGAATCTTAGATACATGTCATAAAATTTTAGATCATTTCAATAACCGTAAAGGGGCTTATTTACTTACTTTCCGAACTGGCTTAGGTGATGAAACTGAGATGACAGATTTTACTAAAAATTCAATTGCGGCGAATCCGTAATTTGTTTTCCAGAAATTCCAACTTGCCCAAGTCATAAACGTGTGGAACTAGTATCCTACCGAAATTTAGGCCATTTGCATATCTCTAAGTCCCCTTTCTGAGGCCTGGAAAGTTGTTACTAATTTCCGGTTGGCTCCAGTAATTTCAGTTGAGCAGTTTTACCAAATAATTCATTAAAAATAATCCAGAACTTATTTTACCAAGATTCTAGCTGGCATGTCCACTACACTCACAGGATTATTACCATGCCAAAAATCAGCTTTATTGGTCATCTACAAAGTCCCTTTTCAAGTCAGTGAAAAGATGTCACTATTCTGCTCAATTCCCATTTTTCAGGTCTGACCAGTCTTACCAAATATTTTATCAAAACTTAACCATAGCTCATTTTACAAAACTTCCAGCTGGCATCTCTACTACACTCATGGGGATAGGTTTTTGCCAAAAATAAGATTTATTGAAGGTTCACAAGGTCCTCTTTTAATACGTTAAAGTCAATGGTCAATTCTGCCCAGCTCCAGAATTTGTTACTGGAGTAGTTTTACCGTGTAATTTCTTAAAAATAATCCTTAGCTTATTTTGACAAAATTATAACTTTCACTTGTGCTACATTCATAAGGCTAACTTTTTACCAAAAATTAGCTTCATTGAAGGTCTGTAAGGTCAGTTCTTAAACCATCTAAAATGTCACTCTATTCTGTCCAGTTCCAAAATTTCTAGCCTGATCAGTTTCACCAAAACATTTATTAAAAATAATCCATAACTTATTTTACCACAATTCTAACTCTCACATTTGCTAAACACATATCACTAACATCATGCCAAAAACCAATTTGATAGCACGTCAGTAAGGTTCAGTTTAAGGTCACACATCTCACTGTCCAATTTTGTCCAGCTCCAGTGGTTTGACATTTTACCCTCTTTTCATGTCAAGTGACCACTAATTATCTTGTGCTTATGAAATAACTTATTAGTCATCACATACACCTTTTTCCTATGAATGTCCAGATTTCATTCCTCTTTTTGAGTCCTCTTTGCACCATGTCAAAACAGTGGGTAGTTTGTTCACAACCACTAGCATACTTGCTCACAAAAGATGTTCTTTCTTGGATTCAACTCACCTTCGTCTTCATTCTTTAGGCCGAAATTTAGGTGATACCAAGAACACATTTTCACAACACTTATTTAAGCATGCAACACATTCAAGTACCATTTTATTCCAATCTTACCCAAACAACCTCATAAAACTCACATTTAACACATGCATGCTTTCTTAGGTTTTCACAAGTTTCATCCAAGAGTTAATCTAGCCTAGACTTACTTGGGTGGACCTTAATTCATCTTAAGACAGCCCCATTTCACATTGCATGTAAGAAAAGATTGCATCTTTGAAGGAATTAGTCACATGCAAGATAATGTTCTTAAGAAATCACTAAGGTACAATCATGAACTTAGTGTTTTCTTCTAAAGTTCACATCTTAGGAACATCTAGCCATTCAAGTCACTAATTCTTTAAATAAATCATGAGAGATCATTGTATACTTGCCTCTTCAAGCTAAAGATCTTGTCTTTGCTTGGTTATGGAGTGAGTTGAGTTGAAATCCACTTCCTTCTCCACCCTTGACTACACGGTTTTGATGGAGAGGAAAAAGGAGAGTTAGTCTTCATTCAATAGTGAAAATAGAGTTCCAATTGAGGCTAGAAAATCTTACCAAAGTAGGCTTGGAGTGGAGCTTCAAGTGTAACAAGATAGCACCACCTAAGAGAGTTGAAAACTTTCACCTATTTGAACATGAAGGTCACGGTTGGAGTGAATAAAAACATCCTTGTGAGATTCACTATTATGTATGACTATCTACTTAGGAACTTTGAAATGAGACTTACCTAGAGGCTCCTTGAGCTTGAAGAAGAAGATAGAGTGGAATTCCTAGCCTTCAAGAGGGAGGAACCGTATGGTGGCTTGAAGAGATGGAAAACTTAATAAGTGTTGGCTTGAATTGTATTGAGAGGGAATGCAAGATGGATGAAGATGTGGTCTTGCAATTTAAAAATCTAAGGGACAAAGGGAAGGGGAACCTACGCATGGGTCAAAAAGAGGGAAGGGGAAACACCTTGCATGGAGGAGTGGTCTTGACCACTTTTTGTCTCTCATGCTTGCTTTTGTTCCTTTATTTTATTACTTTACATGCATGCTTGTCTTTTATTTTAATTATTTGATTAATCTAGAGATTATGGGAACTAATGTGGAGGATTCTAGAATAATTGAGGGGCTTGGCCGAAAATTGGGAGGCCTTTGGGGGTATTTTGGTCATTTCATAATTAACATGTCCCACATTTATATAATTTATGCTACTATCTATTTTATCTAATACGATTTTAATCTTGCTTTGTGAGGATCAATTAGGCTTGCATTCTTATGAAACGAAATTGTTTTATGATTGATCAAGGCCTCTTAGCCGAAATTCATAAGGTATCACAATACCTTGTGACATCCCCTTATATAATTATTTATTATCCATCACAAAGAGTTTAAGTAAAGAGTGCTAAGTTGGCTTAAGTAACATGCACTTAAAGAAATCATTATTTCCATTCCGTCACTTATTCATAGTTCCAAGTACATGTCGTTGGGGTACAACATCCCCCTCCCCCTTATCATAAGTTTCGTCCTCGAAACTTCAGAACTAGTCAAAAAGATGTGGATACCTACTTCTCATATCTTCCTCTGTTTCCCATGTCACTTCTGCCTCCGAATGATGCCTCCATTGTACCTTCACCATGGGTATGGTTCTCTTTCTTAAGGCTTTTTCTTTCAGATCAACGATCCTTAAGGGTTCCTCTTCGTAACATACATCATCTTCAACCTTCAATTGTTGGTCCTCAAGAATGTGGCTAGGATCGTATACATATCGGCAAAGTTGGAAAACATGGAATACATCATGTAACTGGGAGAGAGATGGTGGCAACGCCAAGGGGTATGCAACTTCGCCCACTCTCTCAAGTATCTCAACGAATCTTGGGCTTAGCTTTCCTTTGATGCCAAATCTTTTAACACCTTTAGTCGGAGAAACCTTTAGAAAAACTTTCTCTCCTTCTTGGAACTCCAAAGGTCTCCTTCTTTCGTTTGCCCATGTCTTCGTTCTATCTTGTGCTGCTCTTAGTCTTTGCTGGACAAGCTTCACCTTTTCTCGTGTTTGCTCAACAATGTCGGGTCCCGCATAGATCTTGTCTCCAATCTCATCCCAATAGAGTGGGGATCGACATTTTCGTCCATACAACGCTTCATATGGTGCCATCCCGATAAACCTGTGGAAGCTATTATTATAAGAGAACTCAACGAGCTTAAGGCTTCTATCCCAGCTTCCTTTGAAATTAAGGATGCAAGCGCGGAGCATATCCTCAAGGGTTTGGATTGTTCTTTCTGATTGTCCATCTGTTTGAGGATGAAATGCGGAACACATTCTAATCTCTGTGCCCATTGCCTTTTGCAAGGCTGTCCAAAATCTCGAAGTAAATCGGGGGTCGCGGTCGCATACAATACTTATGGGCACTCCATGCAAGCAAACGATCTGGTCAATATACATAGAGGCCAACTTCTCCATGGTTGCCTTAATTGTCATGGCCAAGAAGTGAGCAGACTTAGTCAAACGATCCACAATCACCCATATAGCATCATTCCCATGCTTTGTCTTGGGCAGATCGGTTACAAAGTCCATGGTGATGTGATCCCATTTCCATTCCGGCACTTCTAAGGGTTGCAATAATCCAGCGGGTCTTTGGTGCTCGACTTTCACTCTTTGACAAATTAGACATCTCCCGACAAATTCTACTATTTGATTCTTCATACCGGGCCACCAAAACTTTTGCTTGAGATCTTGGTACATCTTATTTGCTCCAGGGTGTATAGACAATCGAGAATTATGAGCTTCCATCAAAACTTCATCTTTAAGTCCTTTGCTTTCGGGGACACACAACCGTCCTTGATACCATAAACTGCCATCGTTGCGAACTTCAAAGTCGCCTCATGGCTTATCTTTCATCCTTTCTTTGATTTTCCTCAAGGCTTCATCATTCCCTTGAGCCTCTTTGATCTTATCAATCAATGAAGGAATAAGAACTAACTTGGCGAGCACCTCATCTACTGAGTCAACTTCTTCTAAGCCAAACTCTTTCATGTCTCGCTGGAGAGGTGGTTTCCTTGGGTGACTTGCTTTCCGACTTAATGCATAGCAACCTTGTTAGCTTTTCCCGGATGATATTGAATGGAAAGGTCGTAATCCTTTATTAATTCTAGCCATCTGCGCTGCCGCATATTAAGCTCCTTCTGGGTAAAGAGGTACTTTAGGCTCTTGTGATCTGTAAAAATTTCACACCATTCGCCATACAAGTAATGCCTCCATATCTTTAATGTGAAAACCACTACAACAAGTTCAAGATCGTGGACATGATAGTTTTGCTCAAATGGTTTCAACTGTCGGGATACATAAGCTATCACTTTGTCATTCTGCATAAGAACACATCCGAGACCATTCTTCGAAGCATCACTGTATACTACATACTTCTCACCAGGGGTGGGCTGAGCTAGGATAGGTGCGGACGTCATCTTTGTTTTAGCTCCGAGAAACTCCTTTCACAATCGGCACTCCACTCGAACTTGGTTTTATTTTGGGTCAATCTGGTGAGAGGAACAGCTATCCTCGAGAATCCTTCAACAAACTTTCTGTAATATCCGGCCAGTCCGAGAAAACTTCTTACTTCAGTAACATTTGTTGGCCTGGGCCATTCTGTGATAGCTTCAATCTTCTTGAGATCTACTGAAATCCTATTTTCTGAAATCACATGACCAAGGAAGGATACACTTCGCAGCCAAAACTCGCATTTGCTGAACTTGGCATACAACTGTCTCGCTCTTAGAATATTTAGGACTGTCCTCAAATGGGCTGCGTGAGTCTCTTCGTTGGGTGAATATATCAAGATATCGTCTATAAAGACCACCACAAATTTATCCAACTATTCTTGGAAGATTCGATTCATGAGATCCATAAAGACGGCAGGGGCATGGGTCAAACCAAAAGGCATGGCCAAGAACTCATAGTGTCCATATCGGGTTCTGAAAGCGGTCTTAGGGACATCTTCCGCCTTTATCTTCAACTGGAAGTACCCAGATCGTAGGTCAATCTTACTAAAGATTCGAGATCTCTGCATTAAGATACTTTAGGTAGGGTTTTGGGAAAGACTTAAATCTTACTCAAGTTAAACTTATGATTTACTTACCCTGAGCTGGTCGAATAAGTCGTCAATCCGGGGCAACGGATACTTGTTCTTTATGGTAATTTTGTTGAGCTCCCGGTAATCGATGCATAAGCGCATACTTCCATCTTTCTTTTTCACGAATAGCACCGGAGCACCCCATGGTGAAACACTGGGGCGAATAAGTTTCTTCTCTAACAGTTCGTGTAACTGTTCCTTTAATTCCTTTAGTTCAGCAGGTGCCATGCGATAAGGGGCTTTCGATATGGGTTCCGCTCCTGGAACAAGGTTTATTTCGAAAGCGATCTCCCGATCAGGAGGTAGTCCAGGCAAATCATCAGGAAATACATCAGGGTATTCTTTAACAATTGGAACTAGTGCAAGGGTAGGGCCTTCTTGCTCAGCACTTAGAACATAAACCAAGAATCCTTCATGACCCTTCCTTAATGCTTGGCTGGCACGAGTTGCGTGAACAAAGACTTTCTTAGATGGTTTCTTTAATTTGGCTCCTCCTTGGAATGACATCTCTTCTCGAGCTGGGTCCTTAATGATAACCTGCCTGCTTTGGCAGTCAATGTGGGCATGATTCTTTGAAAGCCAATCCATTCCAAGTATCACATCAAAATCACTCATGGATATAGGGATCAAATTGGCTTCAAACATCTGGTCATTAAATTCGAGCGCACAATTTCTGAATATATGATGGGAAACAAGCACCTGATCGCCAGCTACTTGTACTCTATAAGGTGAATCTAATCGGATTGGGTCATGATCGACATTCTTAGCAAACTTCCTTGAGATAAACGAGTGGCTAGCGCCACTGTCAAACATCACATTTGTAGGTATGCTACACACTAATATAGTTCCTGAACCATGCACATTTTTCTAAGCAATATGATAGACATGCATAAGTGAAATGTATTGAAGGCATAAAACTTTAAATCTTACCAGTCACTACATCAGCAGTCTCTTCGACATCAGCATCTGTCATAGCGTGCACTCTTGCATTTGTACAGGGCCGCTGGTTTTTTTGTTGTTGCTGCGGCTGCGCTCCTTTTTCTGGACAATCTTTAATTATGTGGCCATCTTTGCCGCATCCAAAGCATTTTCCTGTTTTCCACCTGCACTCACCCACATGCCTCTTCTGGCAGTGAGAGCATACCGATATTGCTGGCTGTTGAGATGAAGTCTGATTCTTCTGCTGATTATTTTGGTTTTGCTTGCGGTGCTGATTCTGTCCTTGACGAACTGATCCTCTGAAATTCTTCTTTGCCACTTTCTTATATTTCTCATTTCCGGTCCCTTGTCTTTCTCGTTTCTGGCCCACGTCATCTCTTCGGATAATATCTCTCTCTATGAGGTAGCATGCATATAGAAGTGCTCCAAAATTGGTAGGATTTGCATTTACCAACCACGTCCTAATCCTCGGATTCAGACCTCTTTCAAACTTTAGCATTTTCGTCTCTTCGTCATTCATCGTAACGGGCTGAAACCTCCCAAGTGCAATGAACTTATTTGCGTACTCCGCTACTGTCATGCCCGGCTCTTGCTTCAAAGATTCAAATTCATGTCTCTTTTGTAATTTGGCAGATGGGGGAATATAGAACTTATGGAATTCTTGTAGAAATCTCTCCCAGGCAATTGGTCTGGGCAAAGGCTGCAGATTTGTCTTCCACCATTGATTGGCCTCACTGATCAAGAAAGGTCGGATGGCCTGAGCTTTCATCTCCTCTAGGGCTTGAATTAGCTCAAAACAGTTTTCAACTTCATCTAGCCACTTTTCTGCGATATCAGGGTCTGGCTTTCTTTCAAACGGGAGTACGTTAGCCCTCTTGAGCTTCTCAAAATAGTATTGGGCATCCCTTACTGGCTGATGTGGCTGAGGTGGAGCATTCTGATGAATTAAGCCTTGCCCTATCTGAGTAACAACTTGGCAAAAAGCCTGAAAAGCATTCACGTCTGGAATGACCGGAGGAACAGGTGCCTGTGGAGCTGGTGGTGGAGGATTCTGGTCCGGCTGAGGTGGCGACGGGACCTGTGCTGGTGGCGGTGGAATGGGATCCTGAGCAGCTGGTTGTGCTCTCGGAGGTCTGCTACGTGGTCTCACCATCTGCACTTATGGGTTTAGCATCTATTTAGAATATCGGAATTAAAATAAATTGAATTTGACTAAGGACCAAAATCAAAAACTCTTAAGTAAAGGAGATAAAAGGGCACGTCTTATGTCATAGACTTAGATTTCATAGTTTAGGATTAGTTATTAAATTACATCCTAAACCCGGTCTAAGTGGACCTAGTCTAAGGTCATCACTCATCTAAGATCATGACTTAGGTCTAAGATCAAACTTAGATTGCTAAGATCATAACTTAGTCCTACGTTCTGCCCGAAATCTAGAGCCTGGGCTCTGATACCACCTGTAGCGCCCCGCACCCGGCCTCGTCCAGATACGGTGCACCCGCCGTACTTCACTGAGGAGAGTACAAGGCGTCATGCATAACATGCGAACATCCATAACATAAGTCGTGGACTCCCATGCTATCATTCAACATGGTAGTAAAATTTAGGCAGAATTAAAACCTTTCAAATCAAACATGCATCACTAATTTACTGAGTTCCCAAAAGTAGTAGTACCCTAAAATAACATAACCGACAATCCAGAGAGTTTAAACAGAGTCATTATACAAATCATCTTGGCAGCACAAAAGTCCTTAAGCTTAGCTCCCTGCATACTGCTCGCCTATGGATAAGGTACTCTCGGCTCGTCCTCGATCCATTCTATCTTGGCATTCTCCGGCTCTGGGGAAAAATAAGGTGTGAGTGATAAAAATCACCCAGCAAGAATACAATAAACTACCATGAAATATGTAAAGAATTATAACATGAATGTATTACCCCAAAACCTCAAATAATCATAATTCATACCTGCTCTTGGATCCTGTACTTACTTGACGTTCGGCTTGGGCATGTTTTAGGGAATGCTATACCATACCTGATCTTGGATCCTAAACTTACTTGGCATTCGTCTTAAGCATGTTATTAGGAAACGTTATACCAACAATAACTTATAACCATTAATTGTAACATGCAACATGTACTCATGATCGTGAATTATGCAAGATGCAATGCATGATGTCATGTCATGTCATGTCAAAACATCATTTTGGTCCCATAAGTAACATGTCGTAAAAACAGAGTGTCAGATCAATTAACCCCGGATCTGAGCGGGTCCAGAACAGATATCAGACCAATTAACCCCGGGCCTGAACGGGTCCAGAAAAGATATCAGATCAATTAACCCCAGATCTGAGCGGGTCCAGAACAGATATCAGATCAATTAACCCCGGATCTGAACGGGTCCAGAACAGATATCAGATCAATTAACCCCGGATCTGAGCGGGTCCAGAAAAGATATCAGATCAATTAACTCCGGATCTGAGCGGGTCCAGAACATATCATATCATCAGACCAATTAACCCCGGGTCTGGAGTCGGGTTAGTCGCATGCTTGGCCGGCAAAGGAATCATGAAGCTTTCTTTAAAAAACATGGGACCGTAAAAACTTTTCATGCATAACGAAAAGATAGTCGCTTGTAAAACTTGCTTGCATCATAAAATCCATGAAAATCAGTTTCATGATCATGCATGATACATGCCGTGATATGAAATGCAAGCCATGACATGAATAATCGTATGCATTCCTTATAACATATCAACATACATGAATTTGGAAGCTAAATATTTCCAAGACTTTTACTTCATATTCATAGGGCGGTTAAGCTAACCAATTAGGTCCATTCCCATAATTCTTTTGTCACAAATACGTTTGGTGGAATCTTAGATACATGTCATAAAATTTTAGATCATTTCAATAACCGTAAAAGGGCTTATTTACTTACTTTCCGAACTGGGTTAGGTGATGAAACTGAGATGACAGATTTTACTAAAAATTCAATTGCGGCGAATCCGTAATTTGTTTTCCAGAAATTCCAACTTGCCCAAGTCATAAACGTGTGGAACTAGTATCCTACCGAAATTTAGCCCATTTGCATATCTCTAAGTCCCCTTTCTGAGGCCTGGAAAGTCGTTACTAATTTCAGGTTGGCTCCAGTAATTTCAGTTGAGCAGTTTTACCAAATAATTCATTAAAAATAATCCAGAACTTATTTTACCGAGATTCCAGCTGGCGTGTCCACTACACTCATAGGATTATTACCATGTCAAAAATCAGCTTTATTGGTCGTCTACAAAGTCCCTTTTCAAGTCAGTGAAAAGATGTCACTATTCTGCTCAATTCCCGTTTTTCAGGTCTGACCAGTCTTACCAAATATTTTATTAAAAATTAACCATAGCTAATTTTACCAAAATTTCAGCTGGCATCTCTACTAAACTCATGAGGCTAGGCTTGTCCCAAAAATCAGATTTATTGAAGGTTCACAAGGTCCTCAATTCTGCCCAGCTCCAGAATTTGTTACTGGAGTAGTTTTACCGTGTAATTTCTTAAAAATAATCCTTAGCTTACTTTGACGAAATTATAACTCTCACTTGTGCTAAATTCATAAGGCTAACTTTGTACCAAAAATTAGCTTCATTGAAGGTCTGTAAGGTCAGTTCTTAAACCATCTAAAATGTCACTTTATTCTGTCCAGTTCCAGAATTTCCAGCCTGAGCAGTTTCACCAAAACATTTATTAAACATAATCCATAACTTATTTTACCACAATTCTAACTCTCACATTTTCTAAACACATAGGACTAACATCATACCAAAAACCAATTTGATATCACGTCAGTAAGGTTCAGTTTAAGGTCACACATCTCACTGTCCAATTTTGTCCAGCTCCAGTGGTTTGACATTTTACCCTCTTTTCATGTCAAGTGACCACTAATTATCTTGTGCTTATGAAATAACTTATTAGTCATCACATACACCTTTTTCCTATGAATGTCCAGATTTCATTCCTCTTTTTGAGTCCTCTTTGCACCATGTCAAAACAGTGGGTAGTTTGTTCACAACCACTAGCATACTTGCTCACAAAAGATGTTCTTTCTTGGATTCAACTCACCTTCGTCTTCATTCTTTAGGCCGAAATTTAGGTGATACCAAGAACACATTTTCACAACACTTATTTAATCATGCAACACATTCAAGTACCATTTTATTCCAATCTTACCCAAACAACCTCATAAAACTCACATTTAACACATGCATGCTTTCTTAGGTCTTCACAAGTTTTATCCAAGAGTTAATCTAGACTAGACTTACTTGGGTGGACCTTAATTCATCTTAAGACAGCCCCATTTCACATTGCATGTAAGAAAAGATTGCATCTTTGAAGGAATTAGTCACATGCAAGATAATGTTCTTAAGAAATCACTAAGGTACAATCATGAACTTAGTGTTTTCTTCTAAAGTTCACATCTTAGGAACATCTAGCCATTCAAGTCACTAATTCTTTAAATAAATCATGAGAGATCTTTGTATACTTGCCTCTTCAAGCTAAAGCTCTTGTCTTTGCTTGGTTATGGAGTGAGTTGAGTTGAAATCCACTTCCTTCTCCACCCTTGACTACATGGTTTTGATGGAGAGGAAAAAGGAGAGTTAGTCTTCATTCAATAGTGAAAATAGAGTTCCAATTGAGGCTAGAAAATCTTACCAAAGTAGGCTTGGAGTGGAGCTTCAAGTGTAACAAGATAGCACCACCTAAGAGAGTTGAAGACTTTCACCTATTTGAACATGAAGGTCACGGTTGGAGTGAATAAAAACATCCTTGTGAGATTCACTATTATGTATGAATATCTACTTAGGAACTTTGAAATGAGACTTACCTAGAGGCTCCTTGAGCTTGAAGAAGAAGATAGAGTTGAATTCCTAGCCTTCAAGAGGGAGGAACCGTATGGTGGCTTGAAGAGATGGAAAACTTAATAAGTGTTGGCTTGAATTGTATTGAGAGGGAATGCAAGATGGATGAAGATGTGGTCTTGCAATTTAAAAATATAAGGGACAAGGGGAAGGGGAACCTACGCATGGGTCAAAAAGAGGGAAGGGGAAACACCTTGCATGGAGGAGTGGTCTTGACCACTTTTTGTCTCTCATGCTTGCTTTTGTTCCTTTATTTTATTACTTTACATGCATGCTTGTCTTTTATTTTAATTATTTGATTAATCTAGAGATTATGGGAACTAATGTGGAGGATTCTAGAATAATTGAGGGGCTTGGCCGAAAATTGGGGGGCCTTTGGGGGTGTTTTGGTCATTTCATAATTAACATGTCCCACATTTATATAATTTATGCTACTATCTATTTTATCTAATACGATTTTAATCTTGCTTTGTGAGGATCAATTAGGCTTGCATTCTTATGAAACGAAATTGTTTTATGATTGATCAAGGCCTCTTAGCCGAAATTCATAAGGTATCACAATACCTTGTGACATCCCCTTATATAATTATTTATTATCCATCACAAAGAGTTTAAGTAAAGAGTGCTAAGTTGGCTTAAGTAACATGCACTTAAAGAAATCATTGTTTCCTTTCCGTCACTTATTCATAGTTCCAAGTACATGTCGTTGGGGTACAACACCTTGAGTGAAAATACCAAAAATACCCTTGGGGTAAAATGACCAAAATACCCCTTGTGTGAGAAAACTCCAGAAATGCCCCCAATGGTCAGAGATAATCGCAATACCACCTTTGTTATGATAAATAAGATAATAATATGCACTTGACATATTTTCACCATATGATGTTCCTACAAAACTTAAAATACCAATTTTGCCCTTTTTGGTAAGTTGTAGAAACTTCCAAAGCATGTTAGTCACAAGACAATAATAATCACCAAAAACACATAATAATCACATAATGAGCATGTATAAATCATGTACAAATGAAAACAACCATTTTATCACATTTTAGAAAATTATTTCTAAAAACTCTAGACATCGATCGATCGAAGTGCCTCAGCTTCATAGATCGATGTCTCACATAAAGGTTCAGGTTTTGTCTCTGACCTACATCGATCGATCAAAGTGAGAGTTCGATGTGCATCGATCGATCGATGTGTCTCAGGTTTAGAGATTGATGTCTCACATAAAGGTCTTAAACTTTTCTGCCTTACATAGATCGATCGATGTGAGAGATCTATGAACATAGATCGATTGATGTGCAACAACCTGAGAGATCGATGTCAACTTGTTCAACTTTTTCAACTTTTAATCACATATAACACCATGTGTGACATTTTTAAGTATTCATCACTTAAAATCATGACTTTGAAAATTATCCAAACATATTTCTCAACATATATGTCTCTGATACCACACCACAAATAGGAATATAAACTACCGACACTAAAAGATAATAATAATAAACAAGAATAACAAAACGGAAATGTAAACAAAAGTAAAAATTGTAAGTAAAAACACAAATTAAAAACTGTAAGTAAAACAAAATAAAATTTACAAAGTTAAATGGGGGTGGTTAAACTCCCCAAGAAGATAAATAAAGAGCAAGAAATAAAAAGGGAATAAGGTTAGGTGGAACTAATTCCAACCACATATAATATGTATATTATAATAATATTAATAATATTATAATTAGGCGGTATATACCGACCCAATTATATAGATATATAATACATAAAAGCAATAAATAAAATTAAAAACATAATATTAAAGAACTCAAAAATAAAAGAATTCAATTCATACCATATATTTATTTCTTCAAAAATATGGAGATACAACTATTGTTGAAGATTGGAGATCTTCAGGGATATTTGCTTTAAAGGTTATTGAAGATATTCAAGAACAAATAAAGTGTTCTTGTTGTAGAATATTATTGGAGAAAGGATGGAAAAGGTATTGGATGGAAAGATATTGGATGGAAATGGAGAATGAGAATGGAGAGAGAAAGTGTAAGAAAGATGGTAAGAAAACTTGTGTGTTTTCAAGTGTGCATACCCCTCTTTTTATAGGAATTTTGATGGGAATATGGCCAAAATAAGGGTCCCTCCATTATATGTTGCCTAGTTATTTCCGCCTGAATATTTTAATATTTTGTTTTGAAATTCATGTTATATCAGAGATATAACAAGTATTACATCATTGAAATATTACATCAATTCAAATATTACAAATATGAAAAATATTACAAATGATCAACTTATTCTATCAAATCAATGTCCTCGTCCACTGCATTCGCCGATCCTGAAGATGATGATGATTTTGCTTCTTCCAATAAAGGAGCAAATTTCATCAAAATATTCTGCATTTCTTCAGGGTCTTTCGCCATGGCAAGCTGAGATTGCATCCTTGATTTTGTTGGACCGTGCACCTGCAATAAACACCACTAGAGGGGGGTGAATAGTGGTTAGCGGAAATTACACTACAACCCTTTGTTAAAATCCCCTTTGAAAACAGAATCTGAGACCACCTCAGATTCAGAACCCGTTTTTGAAAAATTCACAAATAAATGTACACAACTCGAAAAATCGTGCAACTTTTCAGAATTAAACTTCAATGTGTTAGCAAGACTCTATCCAAAAAACAGATACAAATAAGATCGTTGGCCCTTCAAAAAAATAAAAAGATTCAGATGGTCAAACAGGACAGAATTGGACAGAATGTTGCTGATTTTGAAAAATGTATTTCTCTTTGAATACTTGACCAAAAAGATTAATCTTTATATCAAAACACTCCTTAGAAAATCTAGTTAATGTTTCCAAAAGGCCCTGACCTCAAACAATTATGGATAAATACAGAATTCAAGTTTTCTCAAAACTGATCAGATTGCAGCCAGATTGGAGCAGTTATCTTGCAATGACTGAGAGACTAACTTTTCCTTGCTCAAATCAAGTGATTCTTGTTGCAAATGAAAACTAACAGTCTGAAGTATAACTTCACCAAAAATCACGAATTTTAAAAGTGTTTACCTATTTTTTCAAAACGTGAAAATTTGTGTGAAATCTGTAGTGAAAAAGGGCAGAAAACAGAAAATTGTAAAGAAGACAAGAACACCAAGAATTTATCCTGGTTCGGTCAATGTGACCTACTCCAGTCCCAAGGAACACCTTTCCTTGGATTTCACTATGGTATGAACCAAATTACAGCAAGAACCAAGCTTGATCCTTGGGTTAAACACCAACCCTATTCAAGACTTGGATGAACACCTTTATGCAACTCTTGGTTGCAACACCTCTATCACCTATTGATGTAGCCTTATAGATTTGGCTAATCAATCTTACAAATAAGACACAAGAAGTTGTGTATAATGTAGCTGGACAACAACTAGAAATGGAACACCTTAGCTACACAAAGTATGAATGAAAATATGAAAAGAGAATAGCAAGACAACAATCTTCAATTTTTGCTTTCAAGTGTGTGTATTCTCTTCTTCACCTTGCCTCCTATTTATAGTTGAATAGATGGCATATTCTCTCCAACTTTTAGACCATGAGATGGCTGAGAATTTTGAATTAAAGCACCTCCAGTAATCATCTCCAACAATCTTGTCTCCATTACATTCAAATTTGAAATTTCAAGTTGGCAACTTTTGCCAACTAGCTTGCTTTTGGTTTGTCTTCTTGTCTCCAACTCATAAAATGAGAAAAACATCATCTCCACCTGTATAATCACGTTTTGGAGGCTGTGTATATGTATACCAACTCAGATTTTTGAGGAGAAATCAACAAATAATAGTTGACAAGGTTATGTCAACATATAATATCAAAATTCTCATTTCTCCTTGACATATTGTGATGAATCTTGCACCAAGGACACCTTGTAATCTCTGAAAGATGATGATTAAGAACCTCCAATAACATATATATAAGAGTCTTCAAGAGAAAATAGAACGTGACATCGAATACCGTCACATATCCCGCTACCGTCGATAAAATCATCAAATGAGAGAATAAAATAGAAAACCACCAAATAATCTTCAAGAATATATTAAATGAACTCCAGAATGAATATAATAAGATACTCAAGAGATTCCTTGAGTAAAAATACCGAAACTGTCTTCGGGGGTAAAATGACCAAAATGCCCCTAGTGAGATAAAACTCCAGAAATGACCCCGATGGTCAGAATTAAATATAATAACACCTTCTTGATAATAAATAAGATGATAATATCTTCTTGAATCATATTCACCATGTCGAGTACCTACAAAACTCAAAATACCACTTTTGCCCTTTTTGGTAAGTTGTAGAAACTTCGAGGGCATATTAGTCACAAGATATTATCATCATAAAAATCACATAATCACAACATGATAAACATATATAAATCATGTAAAAATAAAAAAAAATTATTTTATCACATTTTAGAAAAATATTTCTAACAACCCTAGACATCGTGTCATTTTTCTTCACTTATTCAACTCTTTCATTTATAACACCATATGTGACATTTTTAAGTATTCATCACTTAAAATCATGACTTTGAAAATTATCCAAACATATTTCTCAACATTCTCCCCCTTTTGGATGATTTTCAAAATAACCTAACATGATTTTAATGTCACAACTTATAACCAAAAGTTTAACCAAATGTTTTCAACTATGTTTTCAACTTTTAAATAGTATGCCGCTCCCCCGCAACTCATACTCTCCCCCTTAACCTATGCTTAAAAATTTATACCAATAAAAACTTAGCATATGATTCATCATGACTTACCAACTAAAACATGACTTACCAACTAAAATCATGTTCTTATTCTATCTCCCCCTTTATTTTGCAAATCATGCAACAGATAGAACTATACAATGGTATCGTAAGTCATCATTCCTAATTTGACTCGTAAGTTTTCAAAAGTTGCTTGATTAAGGGGTTTGGTGAAGATGTCAGCGATTTGATGATCAGTTCTTATGTGGTTTATCACTATATCCTCATTTTGAACATGATCACGAAGAAAGTGATATCGCACCTCAATGTGTTTGGCCTTAGAATGAAGCACCGGATTCCGTGAAAGATTGATTGCACTTGTGCTATCGCAGAAAATTGGAATCTTATTCATTTTAATGTCCAAAATCACTAAGTTGCTGTTTAAGCCAAAGTATTTGGGTAGTACATAAACTCAAAGCGATATACTCGGCTTCAGTGGTAGAAAGAGCTACACTAGCTTGCTTTTTAGAAAACCAAGAAATCAAGTTGGTTCCTATGAATTGACAAGTACCGCTAGTGGATTTTCTATCTAATTTGCAACCACCATAATCAGCATCACTATATGCGTGTAATTCCAACTTAGCGTTTCTATCATACCACAGTCCTAAGTGAGGTGTATGCTTAAGATATCTAAAGATCTTTTTAACTGTATTGTAATGTGATACCTTAGGACAAGATTGAAACCTAGCACACATACACACACTAAACATGATATCAGGTCTTGATGCAGTTAAGTATAATAGTGATCTGAATCATAGACCTATAGAGTGTGTCATCAAAAGTTTTACCATTTTCATCCTTGTCTAGTTTGGTGCTAACACTCATGGGGGTAGGTGTTGGTTTTAATTCTTCAAAGCCAAACTTCTTAATCATATCATTGACATACTTAAGTTGGCTAATGTGAATTCCTTGAGGGGTTTGTTTGATTTGAAGTCCTAAGAAATAATTCAACTCTCCTACCATTGACATTTCAAATTCTGACTTCATACATTCTTCGAAGTCTTTTACTAAGGTAGGGTTTGTTGAACCAAAGATTATATCATCTACATAGATTTGAACTATTAACAAATCATTATCTTTTCAGTCTTAGAAATAATGTGTTGTCTATTGTTCCCCTTTGATAATATTTGCAATAAGAAAGTTCGCAAATCTATCATACCAAGCTCTTGGAGCTTGTTTCAAACCATATAGAGCTTTCTTAAGCTTGTAAACATGGTTAGGATTCTTTGGATCTTCGAATCCAGGGGGTTGTTTGACAAACACCTCTTCTTGAATGTATCCATTCAAGAATGCACTCTTGACATCCATTTGGAAGAGCTTAATATTGCTTAGACTTGCAATCGCAAGTAACAATCTAATTGCTTTCTAGTCGTGCAACGGGTGCAAAGGTTTCTTCATAATCTATACCTTCTTGTTGATTATAACCTTGTGCGACTAGTCTAGCTTTATTTCTTGTGATGTTTCCTTGTTCATCCATTTTGTTTCTAAATATCCATTTTGTTCCTATTATAGATTTATTTTCAGGTTTAGGCACTAAGTCCCATACATTATTTCGGATAAATTGGTTTAACTCCTCATGCATGGCATCTATCCATGATAAATCGCCTAAGGCTTCCTTAATATTTTTAGGTTCTAAGTGTGATATTAAGATATGCCCTTCAGCTTGACTTATGTTTCTACGTGTTCTAACCCCAACACTTGGATCACCAATGATTAGCTCTTTAGGGTGTTTATGTTTATCTTCTATAAGCCACCAATTCCTAAGTTGACTAGGTTCACCTTCTTCTAGTTCAAATGTTTCATTCGTGTGAACATTTTCATATACAATTGGAACATCCTGTAAGTTAGATAGATTATCTTCCAATTGTAAAATTTCTTGATTTATTTCACCTAAAGGTTCATGCACATCTTGTTCAGGAGAAGTTGGTTCTAGATGATCATGAACAGGCTCAAGTAATATATCATCATCATCAAACATATTTTCAACATTATTCTCTTGTTTCTTTTTATCACTTACATCAAAATATGCATTCTCATTGAATTTCACATGTATAGATTCAATTATTTTTCTAGATGCATGATTATAACACCTATATGCCTTTGAGTTAGTTGAATATCCAACAAATATGCATTCAATAGACTTTTGTTCAAATTTATCTAGATTATCTTTGGTATTAAGTACAAAACATTTACACCCAAATACTCTAAGATAATCTACCTTAGGTTGTCTATTATTCAATAACTCATATGGTGTTTTATTTAATTTCTTTCTAATAGAAAGCCTATTTATTATATAACATGCACAACTAACAGCTTCAGCCCACAAATATCTAGGTACTTTGTTTTCACACAACATAGTTCTAGCTATTTCTTGTAGTGTTCTATTTTTACGTTCAACAACTCCATTGAGTTGTGGTGTTCTTGGTGGTGAGAATTCATGTTTTATTCCATGTAATTCACAAAACTTAATTATATCTTTGTTTTTAAATTCTCCACCTCTATCACTTCTAATTCTTTTAACATTTTCTTCATAAAGATTTTCAAGTTGCTTAATAAGATTTTCGATTACCAATGGAGCATCGTCTTTGTGTGTTAAGAACAATGTCCATGTGTATCGTGAGTAATCATCTACTATGACACACACATAGTAGTGTCCACCTAGACTTCTTGTCCTACTTGGACCAAATAAGTCTAAGTGAAGCAGTTCTAGTACATGACTAGTACTCACTTCATGTTTTGATTTCATTGTCTCTTTTATATGTTTTCCTTTAATACATGTTTCACATAATTGAAAATTATGTAAGTCTAACTTAGGCATTCCTCTAATTAGATTCTTCTTAGATAATCTTTCTATGGTTGAAACTCCTATATGGCCTAGTCGTCTATGCCATAAGTTCACATCTAAGTCATGTGATACTAAACACTTAATCCTAGCAT